>JASCZI010000153.1:27883-61524 GCA_036250425.1 Stylosanthes scabra
TGTTGACTGATTCAATAATGTTTTTTTTATAGGATTATTTAGTCTAATTTAAAAGTATATGGTAAATATTGAATTACATAAAAATATTCTTACATATTTTATATAAATATTGAAGCATGCTTTGCAAATTGTTGGTCATTTTTTCATTTCATTACTTTAAAGTCTTATTGTTGTTGGTTCTAGTCAAAATTGCATAGGCTCAAGCAATTTCTCCTACATATCTTTGGTTGCATTTTGTCATAGCCACCACTTTACCTAACTTACAACTCTATTTTAATAGGGATTATACAGACTCCATTGACCTTATAAAACACCTAGTATATATTTTATTCAAGTGGCAGGCAGCCAGGCACTAAGTAGATGGAAAATTTTTGTTAAACAAAAGAAAAACAATAATTCCAAAAAAAAAATTTAAATCCCAACTTAAGAGCATAAATTTGGGTTCCTATTTAAATAAGGAAAAAAAAGAATCTTCAAAACATACATAAAAATTACAAAAAAACTGAAAAAGTAAATAAAACATGTAACATATAAAATCAAGACTTAGAATATATAAAAAAAACTTTAAATCAAGATTCTAATTACAAGAAAAATTTGATTTGAATTGTACCATTTTTAAATATCAACTGATGAACCATGTCTTTTTATAAACCTTTGCATATCCCCTATGAGATTTGTGTTTAACACAACTGGAATTTGCATCTCCTCCATAAGATTTTAACTAAAAAAATACACATTTTCCACTGCCCTCATGCAAATGAGTGAAACAAATGAAAAGATGAAAAATAAATTAACTCAATTTTCTGAAGTTCCTCATATTAAGTGCAAAATGCAGATTAATTTTTCAACACAATACTCCCTAAATAAAAGCCCCCTAAGGCCCTAAATATGCAAGGACCACAAACATGCCAAGAAAGTAGTTAAAAAAATAAAAAAATCCCAACAACTTGAAGGTAAAAATATTACTTCAAAGGAACTCAAAGTTAAAGAGGTAAACAAATGAACAACATGATGAAAGAATTTGTGAAATATTAGAAACTACTATGATAGAATGAAACAACAATCATTGGAGCTATTAGTTATGTACTAGATAGTAGATAATACATGTACATAGAAATTTATATACCAAATTTCTACTGCAGAAACCTCAACTTTAGTTAAGAAATTGAACTGCATATCTCATCAAGGTGCTTGTCCATGATGGATTCAACAGCTTCAAGATATGTGGCTTCACTTGTGCCAGGAAGAACAGAATCCAGTGCTTCTTGTACAATCCCTTCAATCACAGATTCCTTGTTCAAGGATTCTCTACACATCAAGTTTCCAATGGCAAATGGGGTCATTCCTCTCTCAACTCCTTTCTTCAGAAGCATGGTTGAGATTCGAAGAACACGGGCACATTCAACTGGAAGATCCCATCCATGGAACTTCAAAAGGGCAATGTCTTCTTCAGCATCCAGTGATTTTATATAGTCAACAACCTCTGGCGAGTATGGCTGGCGAGCTTGCGGCCAATACAACCATTCAAAGGTGCAATCCTCAAACTGTTGGATCAAGGAAAAGAAAACTTGAGTCATTATTATGGTTATGAACAAGAATAGAACATTATCCTACACTATATCATTAAGATAAGAAAGTGTGATTTTACTGATTTCTGTCAAGTGCATAGAAAAGAAAATTGTAAATATGAATAAATCAAAAACAATTAGAAAGGTGCTTACACTTGTGGGAAGGCAATATCCATGATCAATTGGAATGAGAACAGCTTGACCATTTTCAGCATCCTTGCCGATCAAAATATTCCCGGCATGTCTATCTACATTGGCCAGCCTCATGTCCAGCACCGAAATCTTATGCACTTCCTTCACTGGGAAAGCACCGGGGCCCATATCCTCACAGCTTCCATTATTCTCCACAAACATTTGCAAGGAGCCAATCTTAGCAGTCACCTCACCCGGATGGTTAAATCCTTCATGCAAGCACTTAACCAATGCAGTAGGTGGAACCCCAGCAAAGCCTTTTGCATCGCCAAACAACGACCTGCGCCCTGTCATCGGATGGTCCAAAATGTAAGCTGCAACCTCCCTGAATGCTCCTTGGCCAACTCTTGTACCCTTTTTTAAGCCTTCACCATCTAATGACAAAGGCAAACCTCTAGGATTATTCTCAGCCATTGGCTCTTCATCGATAGGCTTAAAAACAGATACATACTTGTGGCCTGTCGAATCAAGCATGAAATAAGCTCCTCCTGTGCCCTCTGCAGATCTAATTGGACTATTCCCATAGTCTAATCCATCGTATGTAGTGTTTATCATATTCCAAACATCAGAATCAAGCTCAACTTTGGGGTTAACAATGATAGGCTCCAAAAGATCATTTGCAACGAGAGTCCTTGGCACAGCTTGTTCATTTGGTTCATACTCCTTTCTTGCATCTTCTTTACCAGCATCATATTTTCTCCTATAACCCTCCTCATCAGCGTCGAAATGTTTTGCATCATTCAACTCTGTCGCAACAACAGACAACTCATCGAGTCCTGTACTAACTTCTGCATACTTCAACCTAACGAAAAGATGTATCACCGCATCATTGTGTTTGCTGCATATCTCATCTATAATCTTCTCATCCTCGAGCGGCTCCCCGTTACACACGACTTCTTGCTGTTCAGGATCAGCGAGCTGTTTCTCCCTTTTCGCAATCTCTTGCTTGACATACCCAACATCCCTGCATCTCTCCACCTGAAAAGTGAACTCCTTGCCACAAGAAGTTCTCACATTGATGGTCTGCAAATCCGAGAGTCGGATCACCAAGTGCAAGACATTCCCTTCTGTAACCCCATAGTCCTTGAGGAGCGAATTGCTCCGCGCAAGCTCTCGACCGCCACAAACTAATTTCTGCTTGTTTTTCAATGAAGGAAGACCTTCACTCCTTTGGATTTTGAGCTTTACCGACTCGATGGTATCGCAGGGCAGCACGCGCATCGGGGTCATGGAACCCGAGAAGGAAAGGAATACAAATATGGACTCTTGATCCATAGACAAGTGCAGTGGGCTGAACCCATTTGGAGTCAACAATGACTCTCTTGGCACAGGGCGAAGAATGGTAACACCAGAGGATGACATTTTCAGTCACAAAGGATTATCAAATGGAAAATTTGAAAACCTATGAAGGTTTAGAGAGGCTCTGACCTAGAAAGCCTGAAACCCTAACTTCCTAACAATTATCACAATATAGCCATAATTTCTGTGCAATTAGAGCTACCTAAGGTGTGAGAATAACACACACCAGACCCAAATGACGAAGCAAGCTCAAATTTGAACCAAACTATGCACAAAAAGATAGAACCTTTCAATTGGAAAAGAGCATATGGAAAAAGGGGGAAACGAAACCCTAATTCTCCTAATTCCACATCTTCCTTTCCCTTGAAATCCCAAAATCAATGAAATTAAATCTCTCAGAAACTTCTTATTCAGATCAAATCACAAGTAGATCAGAATAATCAACGGCATAACTCAACAGATGAAAGAAAGAAAAGGGCAGAACTCAGAAGAACAGAAAAGTGATATCTTTCTTACCACCACCCCCCGAGAAGCAGAAGAAAGTTTCAAACTTTGGCAGCAGGAAGAAGAAATAGCGTAATGGGGTTCTGTTAATTGAGCCAAATGAAGAGTCTTCAATTCAAGATTGCAGAGAAAACAAAGAACAGGTAAAGGGTTCTTAACATTGACTCGGAAAAATATGAGAGAGAGAGAGAGAGAGAAAGTGGGAGAGAGAGAGAGAAATAGTTTGATTGTGGAACAAGACAAACGCGTGTAGCCGCCGTGTATAGTATACGTAGAATTGTACTGTATTATACTCCGTATGATATACTCTTTCTTGGAGAAAGAGAGATAAGTGATAACTGTTAACACTGGCTACCGTACACATATGCATACGTGTGTGCACATGTAAAAAGGGTAAGAAGTGAAGGTATCTGATTTTTATTTATTAATTAATTTCATTTCATTTTGGCCTTTTCTTTTGCATAGAAAAGAGCAATATTCTTCGTAGTAGTAATAAAAGGAAAAACAATGTTCGGAGATGCCGTTAATGCAAAACCGTGTGCGCTCCTCCTCCTTTTCATTTTTCTATCTCTTTCAGACAAATAATAAAAAAGGGACATGATAATGGTGGTTTTCTAACGTTACAATTGATCATTGACTAACAAGTGACACTGAATCATTGGTGATATGAGCAACAAAAAAGTGACCACTGGCGTCAATATTATTGATATACAAATTAATAGAATTAATGGTTAAATTAGTTGTGAAAGATTGATTGTTTGTTAAATTCGTCCTTAAAAACTATTATCACTAAAATTAGTTTTTGAAAAATAAAAAGGTCATGAGAAAGTCTTGCTAATGTATCCTAATGCTTTGATAGAGTTATTTTTTGCGCTTTAGTGTTCTGTTAGGGTTTCTCTTGTATCTTATTAGAGTTTTTTTATGCCTTAATAGAATTTTTTTAGTGATCTGATGTGTTCTACTAGGGTTTTAATGTTTCATTTTGAGTTTTGATGTGCTTTGATAAAAAATCCTTATTTTCTTATCCTTTTCATGTGTTATACAATACAATTTAATTATCATGGCCAATTTGTCTGCTATAACGGTGAAAAATACTAATCCTAATGTGGGGAGGAAGAAACTTTTGTAGATGCATCTGAAATTAGAAGACGAGCTAATCTGGTTGCTACGATTCTTTGGAAGTTTTGGAACCATTACAATCTTCAAATATTTGAAGGCGTTGCTGATATCCCAGATCTGGTTCTTCAATCGGCTCTGAGTTTGATCAATGAATACCACTAACATCATTTTCCTCCTTAATTTTGCTTTTTATTTATGTGTTCTCTCTCTTTTAGTAAGTTACATTATGATATTTTGATTATGTGGAGTTCGCACTCTCTTTGTTACCTTTTGGTTGTCCAAGTTAGACCCATCTTCTTAGGTATTCATTTTATTATTCTAATAGAATAAAATACAACTATCTTTAATAAAAAATAAATAAATAAATAAAATAAAAAGGTCATCATATTCATCTATCTGAAATTGTCATATAGAGCATTAATTTATATTTTTATCGCCCTAAAATAATTTATAAGAATTGTTTGCACAAAAATATCATTTTATGTGACTATGAAGATAACTCTTCAATTCAATTTCCTTCATTTATAGTAATTACCCAAAATGACATTGTTTTTTTCAAAACAACTCTCAAAAAAAAGAATTTTAATTTTTCGAGAACTACTTTAATTATAAAAGTTTTCATGGATGAATTTGTAAATACCCATTTTTTATACTAATTTAATCATTAACCCTCGAAGATTTTTGTTTTTCTTTAAAAAAACCATAGTATCCATATAATTTTTTATTACTTTTTACCTCTTATGTTTAACTTAAATTATCATTAAACAGTTTTAAAATATTAATTTTATATAAAATTAATTACATATAAACTTTTACGGTCTACATACGTTGTTTAACTAATTTTATTTTGTATTCTTGTATTTAGCTTAAGAAAAATGCTATATACTGACAAATTTATTATTATTTAAGTTCAATCAAGTTAAATAATAAAGTTTAAGTAGATAGGTGAGTAAAAAGGATGAAAATGGTCAATAATTTATAAGACATCTTTTAATTTATCAAATAAAATCGAAACACATCTCTCTAATATTAGATGAGATGAGATGAAAATTTATTCAAGTAAATTACTAAATTAGATAAACAGTAAAATACTCTTCTAAAGGTAAAGTGTTATTTAATTTGATACATGAATTAAATTAAATGATCAATTTTATTAGGTAGTCAATAAAATTTTGATCAATATCAACCAATAAATATTAGATAAATAAAACTGATCATTCAAAATGATAAGAACAAATGATCATAAAAAACATTAAAATTAATCATTTAAAAAACTAATAATCCGATTTTAAGATAGGAAATGTTGACCAATACTATTTAATAGATTATTAGTCACCAACACTTTATCTTTAGATGATAAGGATCCGTAAAATGAGTATGATAAAAAGAACTCAATCTCATTCATAGTTATGTGTCTTTTGGGGATCAATTTAAGGTAGAGAAAAAGATATTTGTACCCCTGACTTTTTAAAAATTGTACAAATTTATCCCTAATTTTTGTGAAATACTTAATAACCCCTGACCTTCAAAAAAATAGTACAATTATGCCCCTCTGTTAGTTTGACTAGACTAAAAGAAACGAAAATTTTCAATAGAATTCCTTACAAAATCACTCCCATGATGAAAAATAAGAACCACAAACGTTTTTCATAGTAGCTACATAAGCAATTTTCGAGTTTTTTAGCCGAGTCAAACTAACTGAGGGGCATAATTGTACTGTTTTTTCGAAGGTCAGGGGTTATTATGTATTTCACAAAAATCAGAGGTGAATTTGTACAATTTTTAAAAAGTCAGGGGCACAAATGTCTTTTTTCCTTTAAGGTATTTAATCTTTGCGTGACTAAACTAATACACATTGTGTCAATAAAATTTAGGAGATTTTGATGAAAAGGCAATCAACTCAAACAAAATCTAAGATGTGTCATGGTATCACACTTATCACCCATAGACCATAGTTGTTTATACTTGGTACCCTTTTTTCTACGACGGGTACGGCACCACCTATGACCTATCTCTTTAATGACTTCATACCAAACCTTGAACCAAAAAGGAGAGAGATGCAAGTACCTCTACCCAAAAATGGGTATGAGTGTCAGACACATTTGGAATGAACACACTCATGACTCAACAAGAAGATCTCATGCCAGCAAATGAAAGAGATGATAGTTCTATGATGGCTAAAAAGTACTTTTTAAGATTTCCATAAGTTGTTGGAAAGTACTTCCAGATTCCCATCAACACAAGGAAAATAATTACACAGATCAACAACCACAGTACCACACACAACAACTCAATCAGGTAATTTATGAGGCAGCAAAATAGAGAATTACACATGGCAGAGGAAACAAATTCCTGAAGCATCATATCATATTCAATGTAAAACACTAAAGACTGCTACTGGTTATTGTTAATGTGAAAAGGTTTGCCATCAGCAAGCTACAGAAAAAGTCATTGGAGAAAAGTAGTTCCTGGCTGAAAAAGAACTCACAACTTCTCAAAACAATATGTGAGCCACAATAATTACCAGTTTAATGCAAAAATTAAACAGGAACATTCAATAAGAAACTTCTATAGATATATCACTGCAGGAAAATTCAGGCCCTGAAACAGGTCAATCATGAATCGCAATAAATCAAAACTACTTAAACTCAAAGTTCTTAGTTCTTGAAGATATTGGCCAGCCAATATAACCAGTAGTGGATGCTCATTCAAAAACACAATACAGAGTTTAACCAGAGTAAAGATATACTCATATAAGCATACCACAAATTTTTCTGAAACATAACTATTGACGAGAGGTTAAAAAAACACTACAAATAACATTAAGGTATTAAAGATAAAGTGCATAATCCTAACTGCAAACGGGGAAAATTTTTCGGATGATGGACAACAGAGAGAAGTAATTAACCAACCAAACTTCAAGTACATGTTTGACTATTCTTCATCCGCATCTTTATTTTTCTTCTTTTTATGCTTCTTCTTCTCGCTTCTGTCAGCGTCACTACCTTCCTTTCCATTTTCTTCAGCATGCTTGTCCTTCTTCTTTTTCTTCTTCTCGGATTTGTCTTTCTCCGGTGAAGCAGCTTCTTCCTTTTCTTTGTGTTTCTTTTTTTTCTCAGATTTGTCTTTCTCCTCATCAGAAGATGCCACTGCATTCTCCTTATCCTTCTTCTTCTTTTTCTTCTTCTCCTTCTTCTCAACCTCAATATCCACAACATCCTCCTTCACCTTCTTAATCTTCAACTTCTCTTCCACCTCAACCTTCTCAACTTCCTCCACTTTAGCCTTCTTAGCAGTAACAGCTGCAGGGCTACCATCGGCCTCCTCAGCTTTCCTCTTTTTCCCCTCTCCATCAGCCTCAGCCGAAGCAGCCATTCCTGCAATTATACTGTCCCCACCTGTCTGCAAAACCAAATTCCTCATCCACTCCTGTGGCGTCTTCTCATTCGGCTTCCCATGCTTATCTAGCTTCCCCTCCGCAATCAACTTCTTCTTCATCGAAGCCCTCGGCCCCAACCCCCATTTCCTAGGGTAAGTATCCCGATCCATGACCACCCTCTTAATCTTCGCAACCACACCATGATCACAAGTCGCCATCACCGCAGTTGTCATCTCCGCAATCCCCAACGCAATAGCCTCCCCCTTTGTAGTCATCAACACAACCTCCTCCCCAACCTCAATATCATTCTCGAACCTCAACAAACCAGGAATCATCAGCTTGGCACCATAGCAAATCGCATTAACAGCCGAATCCTTAACAACAAGCCTCTTATAGCTAGTCAGCAGCACCTCGAGCGGCATAACAACCCTCCTCAAATAACTCTCATCTCTATAATTATCATAAACCCACTGAGCGTCCATGACATCATGCATAGTAACCATGTTATCCTTCTCCCCCATGATCCCAGACCTAACCCTCCTAAGCTCTTGCATATGCCCACCAACACCAAGAATCAAACCCAAATGAACACACATTGTCCTAACATAAGTCCCAGCCTCACAAGAAATCCAAAACACAACCAAATGCCTATCAGCATCATACTCAAGCAACTTACTCTCATAAATAGTCCTAATCCTAAGCTGCCGCTTAACGGCGGAGATAAGCGGCGGGCGCTGGAAAACAGCGCCCGTCAAAGTCTCCAGCGCCCTGGCGACTCGAGCCGTGTCGGGGACGGCGGAGTGGAGCCGGGCGACACAGACATACTCCTTACCTGCGCCTTGCTGAGATTTCACCAACCGCGTCGCACGGTCGATGCAGACGATCAAGTTTCCGGTGACCTTAGGGTCTAGGGTTCCGCTGTGGCCGGTTTTTTCGACACGGAGGATTCGCTTGATCCAAGCAACGACCTCATGGGAGGAAGGGTTGGCGGGCTTATCGAGGTTGAGGACGCCGTATTTGAGGTAATCGGCGAGGGGGCGCTTCAATGGGGAGTAGCCGGAGGGGATTGGAGTGTAGTGACCGGTACGGACGTTGAGGCGGTCGTAGTTCTTGAGGAGGATTGGCCATTGTGATGTGTCTAAGGTTGGGGTGAAGCTCTGTGGCTTGATCATGAAGTCTGAGGCGGCGGCGACGGTGGTGTCTGTGTTGGTGGTGGTGGTGGTATCGTCATCGGTGTGCTTCTTGTTCTTCTTCTTTTTCTTCTCGGAGAGAGAATGGTCGAGTTCCGCCATGGCTGTGACGGCGGGGATTTGGGGATTAGGATTTTGTGGAGTGGAGGCAGAGTGAAGTGAAGTGGAGGAAGGAGGTGTAGGGTTTTGGTGTTGGAAATGGAAGGTTTTGTAGCGGGAAGAGAAGAGAAGATACTTGTTGCGGGAACAGTTTAGGGTTTTGGGATATTTTGGGCTTTTATTCTGTTTAGGCCCAATAACAAATTTTCAGCACATAGGCTTTTGTAAAACCATAAGGTATTAAGTTGTTGTTGACTTACTATAAAAAAAAATTTGTACACTTATGATAGAAAAAGTTTATTTAGCCCAAGTTATTTGCAGTGATTTAACATCATCAATCAAACCAAGGCTTTTGTTGTTTAACAGACTAGATCCAAAGCTTGGGGGCAACATATATATATATATATATGTATAGAAAGGGAATAGGAGATGCGGTAATTTGTAATTCTTAGATGTCATAATTTAAATGATAAAATTTTAATATAAAAATCAACTCTATTTTTAAAAACTAATTTGAAGATTTAACTAAGTTAGCATGCTCCAAGCTGCTGAAAATAGAGGGCGAATAACTGAGAGATTCTTGCTATTTCTTAGAAACCAGAAAGGAGTAAAGGACCCAATTCAATTAGCGGGTTCTTTCTTTCACACCACATTTTTTTCTCCATCAACATTATGCATGCATTTTGAAGCTTAGTGTGATTCTTCCTTTTCTGCGTGCAGCACGAAACTGGGAAATGCCAGAGTTACATCCCTGAAATTGACATAAAAATAGGGATTTAGGGGGAAAATATATATATAGATAATAAAAATCAGGTATTAAATCAATTAATATATATATATTTGTGTATATTTAAAATTTACATATATTGTTTTATATATTTCTGCAATTATATAATGAGTAATGTTACGGAATCAATATTAGGGGACTAATAGGGAGCCCATAAGTGTAATTAGAGAAATAATAGGTGGTAAAAGAGGAGAGAAAAAAGAAGGAAAAAATCTATTGGCTATTTATTGGCTAAAAAATTATGGCCTTCCTAAACTTTCTCTTATATAATTAATAGTTTCGAATAATCAAACTTTTTAAAATAGTAGAATAGTTAAATTTATAATAAATCAATAATTAAACTTATTTATAGTAGTATAATAAAAAAAATTATGAGATGCCAAATAATCATGCAATTTTAGCAAAAATGTTTTCTTAAAAAAAATTTAATTATATGGATAATTATCCATATACATAAGTCTGATATAAAAAAATCGGTAATACTAGATGTATCATTGTACACATAGTACACATCATTTAGTAACACAGAAAAATATAAACATTAGCACAGAAATAAAAAAAAAATTTATGTGCTAATTTTTACATTTTTTCGTGTTGCTAAATGGTGTGCACAGGTGTATACAAAGTTCATAGATTTATTCTAAAACAATATATGAATAGAAGTGTATTACAATTAAACTACACAAAAATGCCAAATTCTAAAACCATTTAATTGACCACAATCTAAAGAAGGAACAAAATGAAGAACTTCATGAGAAAACATGGATTGTTTTCATAGCATTTGAAACATACATTAGATAAGGTAGAGTCATGTTCTTGAGTAACGATGGATTCTTTTCCACATATTCCTTCCATTCTTCCAAATCAATTCTTCCATCCCCTTTTGAATCTGCTTCTACAAATGTCTGTCAACACCCCCAAGAAAATCAGAATCCTTATAATAGAAAAAAAAAATCTTAAGATAAAATTTTGGTAGTCAGCCTCAAGAATTCGTCTAAACTCTTAAGATCCTACGAGTTAACTCGAGAGTTTAATAACTTTTCGGGCAAGAAAACAAACCTTGTTCACAATTGTTTCAACCACTTCATCAGAGAGAGTTAGATCAGATTCAACCAAAATCGCGAGCACCATCTCCTTCAACTAAAAATTTTCACAAGTTTTCAACAGTTAAAAGATTGCAAGCAGCTTCATTTTAAGAACACTTCAACTTCATACACAAATAGTATGTTCCAAGTTCAGTATTTTCTCATGTTTATACAGATCTCCAAATTATATTCAAACATTTTGTGATCATTTACCTCTTCGCGCTCGATGTAACCGGTTCGGCGCAAATCATACAGTTTAAATGCATCTGCAAGAAAGAAAAAATGAAAAGAAGCTCATTCAAAGAGTAGTACTCTTTCAAATTATGTTATAAGTCCTAAAAATGAATATGCAAATGATCTTATTCTATAGTTCTGCTAAACTCATATTTCTTAGTTCTTACATTCTATTTTGACTGCTTCAGGAGTTCTTGGGTGAAAAACACTCAAGGATCGGATGAATTCGCCGAACTCAATGTGTTCGTTCCGATTGACATCGAAAAGATCAAATATCTGCAACAGGATCAATCAAAACTTCATAAGATCATATACAGTCATTACAATACAATAGTAGTAAACACATTTTATGCACAATAGAAATTTTAAACATTCTGAATGAATATGATGAATCATTCAATTCACCTACCCTATCCACAAAGAGATTTCTTTTATTGCTGTTTCCAAAAAGAGCAAAGTGAAGCTCCTCCTGAAAATTCATGTATTAGAAAAAAAAACTAAAAATAAATAAAAATAAAAATCTAGTATTATTAAGCACACTAAAAATGAACGTAAGAAGTTAAAAAAGAAACAATTAACTTAGAAAGAGAGACCAAGTTACCTTTGAAATGAATCCATCTTTTATAATTGAAGCACTTAATTTCTTGAACAATTCATACAATGATTCCACCTCACTTACACTAACTGCCACACATAACAAATGAGTCTCTCAATTCATTTTGGGAATAAAATTAGGTTAGAAATTGCATGAAAAACTAGTCAAAACAAACCACATTTGGATCAAATAATTACTTCTAAGAAAAATGGAATATCAAATTTGTACCATATAATAATTATGCTGTTCAAGAAAGAATTCTATCCATAATCTATCTACTCACATGGTGTTTCAGAAGCAAGAAGAGAAAAATCCTCATGGTTAGGTCTGTGTTGTGATCCTTTTGAGGGTAATTTGGTCTTTTTCTCCTCTGTTTCTGTATCCAGAGGCTTATTATTTTCTGCTACCTTTGAGGGCATGCATCCCATTATTATTACTTCCAAGATCCTATTCCAGCTAAAAGATTTGCTCAAACAAGATAACCCTATTTTGTGAAGTTCTTCAAGCTATAATCAACAATGGTAATTACAATTTACCAGCAGTTTCTTGAACCAAATTTGATGAGTTTCTGATGATAGAATCTAGATGATGGTTGCTGAGACCAAAAGAGAAAATGAGAGTGTGTTGTAGTATGAGGTTTTTTTAAAAGGCTTAAATGGAAGACAAAGGGCATAGAACAAACTAGTTGTATCCTTAAACAGAACAAAACTTTCAATTTGTTTTCGATTTCACAACCATGTATGACTTAAGGCTTATCTGTCTTCAACTTTTTTTCCCCTAAGGTTTCTAAAAAGTTTTATAATGTCAAATTGCTGACTTTTTTTTTCTTTCTTTCTTTTTAATTGTTTACTCACGTGACACTCAATAACTTTAGGCCATTCTATTCTAGTAATTGTAATGAATTTAATTTTGATGTATAATTAATGTAAAAGAGTATTATAAAAGTATTATTTTAAAAGTTATTTAAATGCATACATATGATTAAATGATTATTAAGATTAAAAAAATTGAAATTTTATGTAAAATCAAAGAGCTAAATTAAGAACATAAAACAAGAAATTGTGATAAAATTTAAATCATAAAATTGTATAATCCTTTGTAAAATTGATTCACTTATTTAAAATATTAATATTAAAAAACTTTATGAGTTAAATTAAGATTCTAATTATCGTTCTATCACTCAGTATATCTAAATTATATTCTTTGTTAATAATCCTTTATAAAAAGAAAACAACAAAAGAAATGGTTAATTATTTTATTTGATGTGCCTTGTGCAACTTGAATTTGATGCAGTATTATTCTAAGGGAACTTCATTAAGTCATACAAGTAATACAAAATGAACGGCCAAGATCTTTCTGAGATTAATGATGGATTTTCTGCTAAGTAAAATATAGACAATACGTGTACATGTGTCCTACCTTAGATGCATTTTGAAGTTTTTATAAGTAATACTATGGTATTGCAGTGCGTTGCATGGGATACTGTTGTTAATAGAAAGAAATCACATTTTTAAAATTATGATTTTTTTGTTTTATGATACTATAATATTTAATATTGACTTTTAAAAATGATTTTACATTCAGACTATAATGATCTTGCATTATAATTCCTATTTGGTTTCATTTTCAAATTTTAAATCTTAAAAAAAAAACTAAAATTCAGGAAACTATATTAATAGAATTTTATACGATTCGTGAAAGGATCAATTTAAAACATGTCTAGGATAGCCTCTTGTAATTTAAAAAGGTGATTTCATTCAAATATCTTTAAATAGCACCAACAACAATTGTTTTCGAATTTTTCCTAAACAAACCAAAACTAACTCAATTCCTCCTTAAAAATTAAAATCATTTAAATTAAGTAATTGATTTTTTTTTCATTTGTGGTTTCTATTCATTGGAACCTGATTAGAATAGAATCTTATCATTATTACTATTTAAAGTGAGCATTCGAACGTAATTAGGGACCTGAGTGATTTTTTCTTTTGTCTCTTCCATTTCCAAATATCCTTGTATAGGAAAAAAAATTTCATTAGGCCATAAAGCATAGTCATCAAAATCGACCTGTCAGTCGAACCGGTAAGATTACCAGATTAGTGGGTTAGAGGTTCAACCGTTAGATCATTGATTAAATCGTTGACCTGTTCATAATTAAATAATTATATAAAATTTTATTTTTATTATAAGTATTTTAATATTTTTATACTTAAATAATTATTATTTATAGATTTTACTAATTTATTAATTATTTTATACATATTATATTATTATATATTGCAAGTATTTATTGAAATCATGAAAACTCTTAAAATAATAATAATTAAATAAATATATAAGATTATAATAGAACTAATATTTTATATTATTTAAATTTAATTAAATTATTTATACATTATATGTACCATAGTTTATTATAATTATAATAATAAATTATTCGAATAATTATAAAAAATATAACAACAAAAGTTTTGACTCAATCATATGTTTATATAATAATTATAATTATTAGCATTATGGGCATTTTAATTGATTTGGTTTGATATAATAATATTTAATAGCCTAGCTTATAATAATATGGTTGTTCATTTGGCTCAATGACAATCTTGTTAGTCTAAAAGCTTGGACATTTAGACTTGGAAAAAATAAACACAGCACTTTATTAACATAGAATAAAATAATTATAAAGTTTACAACATTTAGCTCTATCGCACTTGTTACTATCATAAAATACAACAGAATAAGAAGCTACCAATAAAGTTGGTTCACACAATTGTCATAATATTTGATTAAAAAATAACATTCAGTATAATTTCAGTAGTGACAATGATAATTCAACATATAAACATGATTCATAAAAGGCAATACAAAGATTGGAAAAATAAAAATTATACTGACTACTGGCATTAGAATAAATGTGCCTAAATTCCTCGTAAGAATCAACTGTCCACAGGAAGTTCGCCGCAGTTAACAATTTTGCAAGGCTTCCGAGGGATATCCATTCTACTTGCCTCTTGGGATTCAAGAGTCTTCACCACATCCATTCCATCAATGACGTGTCCGAACACCACATGGCGATTGTCTAGCCAAGGAATCTGCATCAATCATGAAATTACTGAATGTATCAAACTTGAATTGGAACATAATTATATATGTAAGAAAATGTTTCATACCTGATATTTGCAGTACGACGAGGCATATCCATGGTAATGTAAAAGTAAATGCATTCATCATCATAAATATAAGTGGGTACAAAAGCAAATATGTTCTGGCTGAATAGATAGCTAAAATGAACGCTTATAACTTATGAGTGCCAACTTTTGACTCTATACCATTTATTTTATAGATGCTATTTTAGTAGGTTATTTTGAATTTCTTTCATAGGCATTTACTCCAATTAAAATTCAGATTAATCACTCTTTATTGTGTGTAATTTTTTTAATTAAATTTAATGATCCCATGATTCTCTCAAAGCAGAATCCGAATTTATTATCGACAGTTGGAATGACATCACCCAACCACTCATTAAGTAACACTTGGCGCGATTCTACTCACCGCCAAATGTCAATGGAATAAGACCTCCAAATGGCGAGCACTGAGCGAGAACCCTATTCTTTTAATATTTTAATAGATAGATAGACTTTAGTATTGACATTCTTAAGCTTATCTCATTAGACATGTGACAATGAATCTATCTATTTTATATATATAAAAATTAATACCAACTCTCCATACAATGAGGTTTTGCCATTTAGTTATTTATGATGTGTCATGTGAGCAATTTTGCTTACGTGGCAATTCTTAACAAAGAACCAATCATATTTAAGATAACTACACAATTCTACTATTTAATATATAAAAATCATTACTTTAAATATTTAAAAATTTGACTCAAATTAATACCAACTCTCCATACAATGAGGTTTTGCCATTTAGTTGTTTATGATGTTGTCATGTTAGCAATTTTGCCTACGTGGTAATTCTTAACAAAAAACCAATCATATTTAAGATAACTACACAATTCTACTATTTAATATATAAAAATCATTACTTTAAATATTTAAAAAATTGACCCTTTGAATTCAAAGGTCATCTACCGTTACAATTACAATAGACATAAAAATAAATTTAAACTAAACAAAATTGTAACCTTCATATGAAATTAAAAATATATCAATAGCAATAACAATCGACATTAAAAGAGTAATAAAAATAATTATTATAAAAATATGTTACAAAATTACATCTTCCATACTATTTTACTTGCTTTTATACATATTGAAAAAGACTCTTATTCAATCACAATATTTTTTTTTGATAAGTTGTTTCTCACTGAGAGACCCTATACATAGGGGAGTGAGAGGTTGAAAGCAACCAATAATGTATCATCAGCATAAGGTACAAAAAACAACAAAATAAACAGCAAAACTAAATCACCAAACTTAAACTGCATCATATAAACATGTCTACTCCCATCATCAAGGGTTTGTATTATCTCCTTTTCAGAGCTATTGCTCCAGCAGCCATGCATCTTTCATGTGGTGAGCACTCTTAATAGCATCCTACATATTTTCCTGCCCTTCTCTAAATATTACTTCATTCTATTCTTCCACACATCCCAAATAACCGCCAAGTGCAGAGTTGCCCAGTGTTTCCTCATTTGCTATGGCAATGGGCATGACAAACATGAGTCAAGCACTCTCCAATGTTTCGAGGCCATGTCCACTTCAAGCACCAATTCTTCTCCTTAATTATCCCCTTTACTACAATCCATCTACATCCTATAAGGATGCATCCACATGAAAAGAAGCACTCTCTCCACGCACACAAAATCCCACCAGAAGCACCGTTTGAGCTTATCAAATCATATCTAATCCCCGAGACACCACCCAACATTTCCATAATCAGTCCCCTAACTACCACTTCCTTTTTAGTCACTAACATCCCCATAATTCACCATTATTTTTTCGCATGGTCCTCCTAACCATCTCTACTTTACCACACCCTCCAAGCCCTCTAACATGCCATACAATCAACTTCATTTCAGTTTAGTCTTAGAACCTAGCCTCATAATCTTTGTTGATAGATTTCTTCCCCCTACACTCGGATTGTGCATTGTTGGTCGCGGTTTTCTACCAGTCGCATTCTCCAGGTTACTCTTCAGCTTTCTCTTCCCAATCAGTTTTGCCAGCACCACATTATCATCACTACTCGTTTTAGAGACTTCCTTCTGTTTCATACTGATCCTGCACGTTGTCAGCATCCTCTCCACATTTTTTGCCTTCCCCCAAGAATCCGTCTACCTTCAATCTTCTCCAACAACACTCTTTGATCTTGACACTTGAAGGACAATCCTCCAATTTCACACAACTTCTTCGTCTTCAGAGCTTCACTTATCTCCGAATCCTCTTTGCTCACCTGATTCACTCTCTCACTCTGTATTTCTTTCTCCCTCACATGACAAGAGGGTGTCAAGCAATCTTCGCCACTAACTCTATTGTTAGCCCCCCTTTGATGGATGTGATCTGACTCAGAGCACGGCCCAAACCCAGGTAGGTATGGGCAAGAGTTCTCATCAGAAACATGTTGGCCCAATGTTTGATCATCAGAGTGTCCTCCATATGTTTTATTCAGTCCTTCCTTATCTGTTGGGCCAATTTGGTCCAACTTAAGCCCACTATCACTCCTCACAATCTCCTCATCTTCCAGCAACGTCCTCTCGTTTCCATCATCATGCATCGTAACCCTCACTAGCCCACCGGCAACATCATTATCTTCATTAATTACACCTGTTTCTTTTTCGAGAATATTAACGTGATTAACACCACCGGCCACCAGACCGCTCCTTTCCAACTGTTCCGGCACAGATTCCTCCACCGTGCACGGCGTTTCCTCCACCCGTGATTCTGAATTACTCGTCGCAGGCCCAACGTTCATCAGTTTCCTCTCCGCCTCATTTGGATGAGACTCCCTACTATACACTTCTGCTCCAAATTCTTTGACGAAGACTTCAAACTGTCTATCATCCACCTTGATTAGCACCCACTCACTGATGAATTCCCATTCAAAGCAGTCCATGAGAAATCTTGCAACCGTAAACGAAGCACAGTCCTCTGTTCTATTGTCAGCGTAGACATATCCTCCCCAAAGTTTGGCAATGCTTCTGAACGTACTCTCTGACCACACGTAAACAGGCAAACCCATTACTTCTACCCACACCCTTCTCGAACTCCCAGAAAAATGATCCGGGTGTGGTCTAATCTCATCAAAGACTACTAGCAGGGTTTCCTCCTTTGCCGCTACTTCCTTGCAGATTCGGATTCGAACGTAATTAAGCATCTCCGGGGTCCAACATCCCTACACTCAATGACACCCGGACCTTTCCACACATCTAGCAGAGTTTTTTGTACCATCTCAAAATCAATGGGGTTCACATTCACACCCATCAGACTCCTAGCAAGGAGGTTACGCATCTCCTCCGACGCCACCACCTCCACTTCTTTCCTCTATTTCACCTTTACGTTTTCTCTCCTCAGCTTATCGCCATTAGTCTTCACAATCTCTTTCATCTTTTCATTCGTAAACACTCTTCCCGTTGGAACCCATCTCTTGGATAGTTTTGCTTTGCTTTCACCATTTCTCATTCTTTCAACTCTTCCATGATACAATCTTTTGGACTTCCACCAGCCCTTTGAGTCATTTTCCTCTCTTCTGTATCTTGACAAAGTCACATGTAATTTCTTCCCCCTAAGTACACTACCATTCATTTCCTTCGTTGCCTTGTACGCTTCATCTCTCCTGGCGAAACGAACGAAAGCAAATGGACCCCTCGTATTCCTTCTCTGTTTTCTAGAGACATATACATCTCTTACAATCCCAAATCTCCAAAACTCCTTAAAAATCTCACCCTTCATCACAGTTTCTGGAAAATTGTCAATGAAAATTGTGTGAACATTACATTCCTGTTTCACAAACTCCCCTATTCTACCACCCCACTGTGTAACCTCCTTCGCACCAGATGTTCCCCCCCAAACTCTCTCCCCTTTATCGCAGGCTCCGGCATAGCCGGATCTCACCGGCCACTCTCTCGTACCTCTCATCTCCCTCCCATTTGTTTGGTACTCATTCACAATATTATATTACATTCTTACTTTCTCAAAATCATTCATTTATTAATTCTTTTCTTAATCATTTGAAAGCAAAATAGCAACTTAACAATATATCATGAGCACCATCATCTAGCAGAAATCATCAAACAAATTAATGTTTGGTTCTTCAAAGTTCGTGTGGTTCGTTTATGGGAAGAACCTCTTTACAATTTTAGCAACTATAAATGAAATTAATGACAAATTTGGATGAAATTATGTTGAATGTGAAAAATGTAAGAAGAAAACATTCAAAAGGGAGACACCTACTAAGGTAACTCTATATACTACACAAACAATAATGATAATAATATGTTACGAACTTATCTTATCTTGCTTTATAGGTACAAAATTAACTTAAATGTTTAAGATCAAACTGTGCTACGACCATTGTACTAAACTACTATTTGATGGAGAAGCAAAAAAATTATGCAACCTCACACTTATATTCGAAGTAAGGGTCAACAATATCAATCTTAAAAGATGGTCGCAAAAGTACACCAATTTTAAAGAAGAATCGCAAAACTACACCGTCACAAAGACATTAGTGCCAACAAAGATTACAGAAGAACAACCAATACTTCAGAAAATAAAACAGGTAATACTCACAAAGAGAAAAAATGGACAATACAAAAGAGGGACGCATCAACTATTCTATATAGGTCAATCCTCAACACAACATATTCAAGAAAGAAGAAAGAAGCAACTCTCAAGGAAAGGAAAAACAAAAAAGAAGAAGAAGAATCATCAAACAACAATACTAAATCCATAAAAAAAAACACAACTAATTCAAATTTTATTATCACTACATTACTGTCAAAATTTGCTATCATCATAACACAACTAATAAAACCACAAACATGCATAGCGTAAAAACATATAAAAAAAACTAATTCAAATAGACTATATTAAAAAAACTTCACACACCTCGCGCGATGCGTAGGTTTTAATCTAGTTTGTGTAATTTGTGAAGTTTTGAACACAAATAGTCAGTGCCGTTATAATAAGAATTTGCTGTAGCCTGTATGTTCTGCCAGCTTAGATCAAAATATTTAAAGAGTTCAATTAGAAAGATAATTTTTTCAATTAATATTATTTAATTTTTATTTTAAATTTTAAATTTTAATCTTTAAATCCTATAAAAATAAAAAATTTATAATAAAAAAAAATTGATTAATATTACCTAATTAAAAATTAATTATCTATTCTTATTCATACTTAACGAAAAGTATTAAGAAGACCATTGGGTTCTATTTCTCCAAACTTTTTTATTCATAAGGGTGTTTTTTAAAAGAAAATAAATTAATAAACTCCAACAATAAACTTAAATTCTTTGTTTAAGCTCATTGTATGAATGAAATTGTTTTTAAATTTCTATTCTTATTTAAATTTTTATCTATTCATTCGATATATATATATATTATCACCTTAAAAAAATAATTTTTAAATATATAATTTATAATAATATTAGATAATCAATAAAAATTTCAACCAATATTAATTAACAATATAAAAAAACTTAATTTGTTTACAATTATTTTTTGTACTCTTATTTTTAATTTAACTAATATTGATTAACTAATTCACATTATCATTTGGTTACACATATTTTCTCTAAAACAAAACATTTTTTTAAAAATTAAAGATTATATATAGTCTTGAACTCTTTGACAAACCAAAAGAGTGAAAAGCCATATATGCCTTGGTTGGTTAATGGTTAGCTAGAAAAAAGGCGGGTATAGAAGGGGCAATATTGTACATTCATTCAAACTATAAAAGGAAGATATCACGAACTTCTCAGTTCTCAAACGAACTTTTGGAACATTTCAAAGTTCAAACCGCCTTTTTCATTTTTTTCCCCTTTCTTCCGTACATTTCTCTCTCACAGCTTCTTCGTTCTTCATGTCCGTGTCACACCCGAGTCGACTCGGCTAACTAACTAAATAACTAACTAACTCAGTTAGTAACTCGGTAATCAGCTCGCTGAGTCGTGGAAATGGAGAATCTGATACAGCTGGTGAACAAGATACAGAGAGCATGCACCGCCCTCGGCGATCACGGCGAAGACGGCAAAGAAGGTGCTATCCCCACTCTCTGGGACGCGCTTCCTTCTATAGCCGTCGTCGGAGGCCAGGTTTCTCTCTTCCATTTCTTGATTCCGTGTTAGATCGCCGTTTTAGTTTCCGCTACAATGCGGACTGCGAACAATCCTTCGGAATATTTTCATCTGATTCATCTATGAATTTTGTTATTATTTGGTTAATGTCGATGGATCGCATTTGTTGTTTCCTTTTCGTTTCTTTCTTTCGTTCGTTCTTGTTCTGAGTTTTCATCAGTGAATGAATGCAGTTTAGGGTTTAGGATCGATTTTATTTATTTGTTTAATATAATTAATAATATTGCAGAGCTCTGGAAAATCTTCGGTGTTGGAGAGTATTGTTGGAAAGGACTTTTTGCCTCGTGGATCTGGTAATTTCATTCTGTTGTTGTGTACATTGAATTTTATTAATTAAATTTGAAAAACAAAGAAATAAGGATTGAATGTAAGGTAAGTTAATCCAAACATATTTCTGAGTATGTTTGAATTGGATTTAATGTTATGGAAAATAGAAAAAAAGTTATCATAGTAAGTTTTAGATTATGTATGCCTTTATGATAGATTGATGCTAATCTCTTTGTTCTTTATATGAATTTGTTAATAAGTGAACTATTTTTGTTTATGATTGCAGGCATCGTAACTCGGCGTCCTCTTGTTTTGCAACTTCATAAGATTGATGAACAGAGGGAGTATGCAGAGTTTATGCATCTTCCAAGGAAGAGGTTTACTGATTTTGGTAATTCTGCAACATGAACTATGTTTCCCTTTATCTGAAATGTTGTAATAGTTAAGGGATAACCAATTCCAATAATAATAATATTCAAGAATTATGTCGCCTTTTCTTTAGTGGATACTAATTTTCTTTTTGTTTAGCTGCTGTTAGGCAAGAGATCGCTGATGAGACTGACAGAGAGACTGGTCGCTCCAAGGGCATTTCTTCTGTTCCTATCCATCTTAGTATCTACTCCCCTCATGGTGAGACAAGATTTATATAACATAATTAGTAGCAATAATTTTCTTTCTAGTAGAAACATTATCATCCATTTATTTTTTTTAATTTATTTTGGCAGTTGTTAATCTAACACTGGTTGATCTTCCTGGACTTACAAAAGTCGCCGTTGGTGAGTTCCAAAACTTGAATTTTTCCTATAAAACATTAAAGCCAGATTTCTAGCTACATTATATTATGAAAAGAAAAACAGAGAGAAACATTTATAGTAATCGCTAAATTTTGGTTTGGTTGTTGCAGAGGGTCAACCAGATAGCATTGTGCAAGACATTGAAAACATGGTTCGGGCTTTTATCGAAAAGGTATTTGTTCTTAAACAATATATACATAATACATGCTTGTGTTTATATTGAGGAAGGAAATATGCTTATAATATATCAATATGAAATGTTTGTACTTCATATTAAGCAAATGTGATTCAAGCATAAAGTACTAAACATGTAATTGAAATTTTAAAGTAGTTCTGAAATTTTACTTGTTTTGCTGCAGCCAAATTGCATCATTTTGGCAATATCTCCGGCTAATCAAGATCTTGCTACCTCAGATGCAATTAAGATTTCCCGTGAGGTAGACCCTAAAGGTAATACTGAACATACTTTCTATTATAAAGAACTTGGATTGATGAGATGTTTTACTTCAATTAGTTGTATTTAATTAATTGCATAAATTAGCTAAAATGGAACTATTAATTGTATAAATTGCCCAAGTATAGGACATTAAGCTTTCTTTCTTCAAGTTTTAATTCCTGACTCCTTAACTGAGCATAAGAATTTTGATATGATTTGTCAATAACTCATTGTTTATGTAAGAACCTTTGACCTTTTATATCACCGAAGACAGAATAATTTTACTAGAAATTGACTGGATGATAGGATTGCCATGCGGCTGAAGTTAGTTGTTTCTGAAATTGTCGTAACACTTTTCGGCTTAACTCATTTATCAAATCTTTTAGGGGACAGGACATTTGGAGTTTTGACAAAGATTGATCTTATGGACAAGGGTACTGATGCCGTCGATGTAAGTATTCTCTTCCCGTCATCATGGAATTGTGCCATTTCAAAATTCTTTCCTTCTTGATATCTTAGTTTTCTCCCCAGGAAGTGTTAGTTTGAGATTAGTGAAAACAATATGAACTATGATTATAGCATATAAAAGTAGGATTACATATGTGGTAGAAGAATGTCAGTATGTCACATTATATTGGTAATGATCATCTGCTGTTTGAAAAGCATTATTGTTTTCGTTATATTGGAGTATGAAAAAATTATCATCTTGGCTTATATTTGTCTTTGCAAGTATGGACCACAGAAATGAATTAGCCTTATATAAAGTTCTTAAGGTCACTTCCTCTTAGTAGTTCTTCTTCCTCTTCCTTTTTCTAGATCCTTGAAGGGAAAGCATATAAGCTAAATTTCCCTTGGATTGGTGTTGTCAATCGCTCCCAAGCAGATATCAACAAAAATGTTGATATGATTGCTGCTCGGCGTAGAGAGCAAGAGTATTTTGAATCTACCCCAGAATATAGACATCTCGCTGGCAGAATGGGCTCCGTGCATCTAGGAAAGGTGCTATCTAAGGTATGCCAAAAGTGTAAGCCTCTTAATAATGTCATCATGTAATACTTGAAATTGCATTACATGCTGATTTTGGAATTACCACCTACCAGCAGATGATTTGTTTAAAAAATGTGCTGTTGATGATTGTCCTTTCTGTTTTCAATGTTTGTTAAATCAGCATTTGGAAACTGTCATAAAGTCTCGGATCCCAGGCCTTCAGTCAATGATTAGTAAGACAATCATGGATTTGGAGACGGAACTGAATCGCATTGGGAAACCTATTGCTGCAGATACTGGAGTAAGCCACATCCTCCAACTCTCTCAGAAAACCAAATGTCCAAAGTGACAAAGAAATTTTAATTTATACTTGTATTTCTCCATTTGCAGGGGAAGTTGTACACGGTAATGGAAATCTGTCGAAGTTTTGATCAGATATTCAAAGATCATCTTGATGGAATGTATGTCCTTCCTTATGGTTTGGTTTATTCAATGAGAAAAATGGAATACTTTCATCTCAGCCAGATCCAAATTGATTTTTGAAATGCTTAAATTTCTACAGACGCCCAGGTGGAGATAAAATTTACCTAGTATTTGACAATCAGTTTCCAGCAGCTCTTAAGAGGCTACACTTTGACAAACACCTTTCCATGGACACCGTGCGAAAACTAATAACTGAAGCGGATGGATATCAACCTCATCTCATTGCTCCTGAGCAAGGATACCGTCGTCTTATTGAATCATGCATAGTATCTATTAGGGGCCCTGCTGAAGCAGCTGTTGATATGGTTTGTTTTCATGTGCAACAATATCAGTTGTAGTCGCCATTGGAATTTACTCAATTGATATTGAACTTTTATGATCTTCAGGTTCATGGAATTTTGAAGGATCTGATCAAGACGTCTATGAGTGAGACCTTGGCAAGTAATTAATTGTTTATTCAACAATATACCAAAGTTGGTGTATCTTTTTTGTTGTGTCTTACCGGTTGCAATCTCTTCTAATTTGTAGGAACTAAAGCAATATCCCACCCTTAAAGTAGAACTAGGAGCAGCAGCCAATGAATCATTAGAGAGGATGAGAGAAGAAAGTAAGAGAGCAACTCTACAGTTAGTAGACATGGAATGTGCTTATTTAACTGTCGATTTTTTTCGCAAACTTCCTCAAGATGCTGAGAAGGGTGGAAATCCAACTCACTCGCTTTTTGACAGATATAGTGATGCTTATCTCCGCCGAATTGGTAACTAACTGTAATTCAGCTAAGAACATAGGATATTTAGTAAAATTTTCATTTTAATTCTTACAAAAAAATTCAAACAAAACTCCTCTAGCCATGTTTCATATCATCATATATTGCATAGGCACATACATAACCAAAATATAGATTTCATGAGACAAAGTTTTCCTGCATTTTTACAATTACTGATGTTCCTTGAATGCAACAGCTACCACTGTATTGTCCTATGTGAACATGGTATGTGCAAGCCTCAGGAATACTATTCCCAAGTCCGTAGTTTATTGTCAAGTGCGCGAGGCTAAGCGCAGCTTACTTGATCATTTCTTCACAGAGTTGGGGAAGAAGGATGTGAGTTTTCTTTTGTTGTTTTTTCCATGTGGCAATTCAGATGAAAAATGAGGCAATAACCACACATTTTGCATACTTTTATGTCTTTTTTCACCAGGGAAGACAACTATCTGCATTGCTGAATGAGGATCCAGCAGTGATGCAGCACAGAACCTCGCTCGCAAAGAGGCTAGAGCTATACAGAAATGCACAAGCAGAGATTGAAGTAGTTGTATGGGATAAGTAGAAAGCAACAATGCTACTAAGCCGAATTCGGATTTTAGAAAGAAAAAAATTCTTCTTTTCTGTGTATGTTGAGGGGAATAGTATAGCTTTTTGACATGAACCATTGAGGTCATTTTTTCACATTTGGGAAGGTTTACAGATTCATTGGTACATTAGTTTAGTTATTTTTGACCTCATGCAATTCATTTGTATTCAACATTTTTTTACTGTCTAGTTAATAAAGGAATCCATTATATTCATCTTTATATAAGAAAGTATTTTACACTATCAATGCCATTTGATATATAAGAGGATTTTCCTTGTCAACTATGTATAAATGCATTGAAGTGCCTAATCAGTAGCAGTTAGTTAGTTATTTGAATAATTTACTTGAATTTTATAGGGATATTAGAAGAATTCTGTTGTGTCAAAGTTATATGCAGTATAATATTATTAAGAACTCAATACATTAAAAAAAATGGTACTTGACAGCTATATTCATCACATTTGATAGGCAAAAATGAAAATAATGGAGGTGCGGGGAATCGAACCCCGTGCCTCTCGCATGCGAAGCGAGCGCTCTACCATATGAGCTACACCCCCAGTTAGCGTTAGTTTTTCTTAATTTTATTTATAATACGTTTTATTCATTCATTCATTTTTCTTCTGTGATTAACTTTTCCTTTTACCTTATTTTTAGTTTTTTTCTTCGGACTAAATATAAGATACACTGCCTCATTCCTATGGAAAAATAAAGCAACATGCATTGTTTACTTATTTATTTATTTATTTTGAGAAGTGACAACTGATTCCATGGTTAGTTAATAACGGACAAAGATTGTTTTTCTTTTTGTGGTTCTATAATGTTCAGAGAGACAATGGTTGTTCAAAAAATTAATATATCTTAATAATGAATGACAAATCAATAGCAGGGTAAATGATTTACTTAGGAGGGAGTGATAAATATTACAAATTTAATTTTATGATGGAATATTATAAATCCCCTATGTGTGGTGGCAAGTGGCCCCATTACAGCACATACATACACAATTATTTGTTTTTATCCTCTCTTATCTTATAGTTAGTAATAATGATAATAATATAAAATAGTATATAGAATGTTATTCACCTCAAGAACATTGTTATTTAATTTGATATCTTTTATATATTTATTTATTTTTGTTTTAAAGGCTCAAGTAGTTGCTACACTATCAGTCACTATGGACTATTTATTTAGCAAGACAATAGATCTAGACAAGCATAATCATGTTCTGTTAGCATGTCATAATCTTCCAACCTTATATCTTCCATTACATCCATAATTGTGATTGGAAACTCATATTAATATAATATGGATCAATTTGGGTAGATCAAGCAGTAGGTAAAACTCATCTCTTCTTCAGTGATATCAAATTTTCAATCCTAGATAAGTAAAACCATAAAATTTTAAGGCAGGTTATACTATATAGATGTCTCTATATGAAGAGGCTAGAAGAATGTGTGTTTTATAATTTCTCTTTCATTCGAAATCTCGTTATATCCGGTACCAAATCATTAGAGATTATTTTTTCTTTCTGTATATAATTATATCTGTACCGTATAAAAGTGTAAATTTTAAATATGGAAAAAAGATGAAAGACCTATATAAATATAGACGATGAAAAAGAAAAAACAATGGCCATTGATATGGAAATATCAAAAAACAAAGTTATAAAGTACAGAAATAATGCTCCAAGTTAGGTTCTGATGAATATAAGATGACTATGATTACCTCCTTGTACCACACACTATCCCCCACAACAACCACCACCAAACTTCTTGCACCTTCAAACATAAGATTAAAAACACTTTTAAAAAAGAAAAAAAAAATAACTTTTTCCCCCTAAGTGTCAATTTGCTTCACATTCATATTTCTAGCAACTATTGCTGGTCCTAACTCTTAGATTTTGTTTTCTCACTTTGTGGAGTTTATGAATGGCAACTAGAAGATCTTGGAATCAAATGTGGCCATCTTTTCTTGTCAAGCTCTGGGTTCTGAGTCTTGTGTTGGATTTCAAAATCATATCATTGGCTGCTAATGACAATAATGGAGGAAGTAGCATTGGTTTTGCATCATCATCATTGAATACTTGCAAGAACACAAATTATCAAAGTTTTCTGCCTCCTCCATATCAGAATATCTCCAATATGATATGCACACCTGTTTGGCATACATATGAATTGAGGGTAAGTTTCATTTTTTTTTTTCTTTTTAATTTTAACTTCTCTTCTCTCTGAGGCTAGTTTGAAGCTTATTCACTTTGATCTAGTTCAGAGCGTTCTACTTTCAAGTACTTCCAAAAAACACTCATTTTTTAGCCTTTTTTTTTTTTTTTAAATTACTTTGAACCTTATTAACTTTTTTCATTTTAATTAGGTCCCTACATTTATCAAATTTTGTAATTAAGTCCATATCGTAACAAAAATATTGGATATAACAAAACATTTCGTTACTAAAAATAATATGCTGCTTCTTAGTGAATAAACAATAATCGAATATCTCATACATAACGAAATATTCTATTATATCTAACACTTTTATCACGGTAAAAACTTAATTACAAAATCTAATATAGTGTAGGAATATAATTGAAAAAAAAAATATACGGACCAAATTGAAAATTCAGTGAACTATAGAAACCATAGAGAAATTTAATTTTTTTTTAGAAGCTAAGTGATAACATATCAGAAAAATCAGTTTTTCAACTTTTACAACTTCTAACAAAAGACTTTAGTTGTAAAATAACTTACCAAGAAGCTATAACAAACACACTCCAAATCTAGCTACAAATTGAGTTTAATTTGTTGTGGTGATTTTATTGCAGTACCTCCAAAATGATCAAACCACAACTATCATATTATCTGCTCCATACAGTGTAGGATGGGTTGGAATTGGATTTTCAAAAGATGGTATGATGGTTGGTTCAAGTGTGATGGTTGGATGGATTAACAAACACGGCCACGCGAAAATCAAGCAGTGTTACTTGCGCGGCAAGAAACCGTCGGAAGTCATAGAAGACAAAGGTGAACTGCCACTCAATAATTTGCCAGCAGCAGTGGCAACCAATGGAGCTGAAATTCATTTGGCTTTTCAGTTGCAGATGGCAACTCCATTGGAGAGGCAACAAGTTCTTTTGGCTTTTAGTAGTAAATATCCAAAGAACAATAACCATCTCTCCAAGCATGATGACAAAACATCTTTTGTATTTGATTTTACTTCAGGTACTAAACTTTTTCTTTCTAAGATTGTTACATTACTATTACTAGTATAATAAATTCTCCATTTTTTTTAATTATTATTGAAGTGTGCAGTTTTAGATGTAATTTTCAGTTAGATTTTTATACTTAAAATATTTTAGTTTTTTTAGGTTTTCAGCCAAGACTTTTACCAAAGCACCATAGATGTACTATTTTTTATAATTATTCTCTATTATATTACACAATGTGACACTTTTTAAAATTTTAGACCTTTTCCAAAATAAATTTTTGATTTAATTACTATGGAGACTTTTATAGTTTCAACTTTCAATCACATTTCAATACTTTATAACAATTTTTGAAAATAACAATAATTTTATAGTGTAAGGGCTTGACTACAAAATTTTTAAACTATAGGATCTTGATTGAAAATCGTCATAAAATTAACCTAAAACTTTTAATTGAAACTGAATAAAATTGTAAGATTATTTGAAGTAATTTAATTGACTTTTTTTTTCCTTTTTGCCTTCTCTTAACAAACATAATTCGGGTTACTAACATTTAACTAAACTTAATCGTTAATTTCATTTCAAACTATCACTTTTAAGAAGTAGAAACCAAAATACAAAAAGTTTTCATATTAATCCAAAAAATAGTTACTTGTTCTTTTTCATATATGACTTGGTGAAACATTTTTAGCTTCTTATGACAGATAACCAAATTTGTACTTTAAACAGGCTCTAAGGGCCCTGAATCATCCAACAATGAGTTGATTCAGATGAGGAAGAACCATGGAATTGTAGGTATAATAGGATGGGGTCTAATCCTACCTATAGGGGTAATCATTGCTAGATACTTCAAGCATAAGGATCCTCAGTGGTTCTATCTCCATGCAGCCATTCAATTTGTTGGATTCACATTTGGTCTTGGAACAATCATTCTTGGATTGCAACTCTACTCCAAGATGAGTGCTCATATACCAGCTCATAGAGGCATAGGCATTTTTGTCTTTGTACTAAGCATTCTTCAGGTTTGTCACCAACTTTTAATATATATAATAATAGGTTTAATTATTCCATTCATCTATATAGTTTCATTGAACTTTTAATTAATTGTCTATAGATTAAAAGTTCGTAATTAAATGCTTATAATATATAAAAAAGTCTTAAATCAATTCTCTATAGTGTAAATATTTCTATTAAAATTTTGAAATTAATCTATGTGTATCATTGTACACCTCCGTGCACCATATTTATAACACGAAAAAATGTAAAAATTAGCACTGATGTTTATAATTTTTCGTGTTATAAATGGAGTGTACCGAGGTGTATAATGGTCCATATAGCATTGCCATAAAGTTTTTATGGTATATAAATGTTTTTTCTCAACCAAATTCGTCTAGTTTTAAAATTTTGTGATAAGTCGTTTATTAACGGCTTGATCACAAATTTTTTAAACTACAGGAAACTAGTTGAAAAACATTTGTACAGTATGTGAACTTGGTTAGAAACGTTGAAATTATAGGAAAGTTTATACAATATAAAGATTCGGTTAAACTTTTAAACTATAAAAACCCTAATTAAAAAGTTGAGTGAAACTATAAGTTTTCTACATGTGGCACTCAGTACAATTTGAACCAACTTTAAATCTATGACTTCAGATATTGGCATTATTTTTGAGACCAAACAAGGATTCAAAGATACGCAGAATCTGGAATTTGTACCATAATTGGTTTGGAAGGTTGGCTCTGTTATTTGCAGCCATGAACATAGTGTTGGGGATACAAGCTGCTGGGGAAGGAAAAGAATTGAAGATAAGCTATGGATTCCTTTTTGGTATAACAGTTCTTGTAGCCATTGTTCTTGAGGTATTGGCATATTTGAAGAGACAAGAGATGAAATCTTTGCCTCCAAACTTCCAAATAGACCCTTTTAGAGGAGAATCTACATTTCCAACTCATCTTTAGTAAGAAAAAAAAAACATATATTTTGTTTTATTTTACTTTTACTTTAATTCATTTGATTTCTTTGTTTTTTTAGAGCATGTGCATACACATTGCCATTCCAATCAAATTTGCAGAAACAAAGTTTTCTGAATTAGAAAGAATGTACTAATCATTGTAATTTTGGGGCACTTTGAAATCAATAATTCAATAAAAATATGTACAAAGCTTAGTGAAATCAAGCACATTAAATGTTTAAAAACAAATATAAAATTAGGTATCTTAGTTTTACCCTACATTATGCATCTTGAATAAGTGGACATATGATGTGAAGAAATACCAACTGCATAATTGCACATTTCTATATGCTTACAAATTTACAATGAAAACACACTACATACAATAATAGGTTTCAGCCTTTTGATTATTGTATTTAAAAAATAATCATCTTTATTAGTATGTTTCAGAGTATTTCAGTTGTAAAAACCAACAACTCAATAAACAGTCAACAAAAAAGAGAAAAAGGGGTGGGCGGGGGGGGGAATAAAGTATATACAGTTGAACCAAATTAACTAACAGAGCCATAGTAATTGATAATAATGTAACCAAAAAATAATTAGAAGCAGTCTAATTGTTCCTGTAATTAATTATATCAAAATTGTCTAAACTACATTAAAATCAAAATCTTCATCTTGAAGGCATCTCTGAAATATCCAAATTCGATTATGATGAAGCTGCACACACCAAGCAAGATTTTTAGCATTAGTGCTGTTACCCAAACAACTTCAACATATTTGGTTCAAGTTTTGATGAATTTGAATCAGCATAAAGATTATGTAGGTGAGAGAATACCATTAAATTGAAGAAAAGCCTCCAAGTCTTCCATCTTAAAAAAGGAGACATCTGCAAGAATTTGATGGATTTAAATCAGGAAAATGTCACAGTTTTTTCAAAGTTCAAACAAATATAATAACATTAACAGAAAAGTAATGAATGTAGATGACATACCAAAAACTTCCCAAAGCATAGCGTCGCTATAAAGCTGATACACCGCAATTTGTAATTGAATTCCGGAAACGATTGAAATACAACCATAATATAATATCACCTTTTGCACTTTATCAACCACAACTGCTACATTTCATTAGTAACAACGCAGGACATCGAGTTAAGCAGTAGCTGTGCAATCTTTACTAGAAGAGATGTTGATAGACCTGGGAGTATCACTTCCTCTAACTACTCTGTTATAATTAACTTTAAACGACTGAGAGCCATGGGGTCGAGTAAGCAAACTTATTGGCATTCGCAGAGTCTGCTTCCGGTTTCTTCGTCCTCTAAGTAGAATGCTGAATGTCTTCTCACCTTCCATGTTCATTTCACTGCTGCTACTGTTGTTCCCGGCATTTTCAAGCTGAGGAAAATTTGGATTACCGTTTTCTTTAACACCTTCTGATGGAGATCTAATAACTTCACTTTCAGTACTCTCTGATGCCAACACTTTCATCTCTTTATTGGATTCCCCAATGTTGTCAATGCTCTCAGGCAGAACTACACCTGAACCTTCACTTTCATGTCCCTGCACCTGTTGCTCCGAAATGTGATCCTGGACCGGTTCAACAATAGCTGCCGGCAGAGGATATTCCACAGGCTGACAAACAGGCCAAATGGCTCCAGGACCGAATTTACATAAATTGGGAGGATTGCATTGCCAAGTAAAATGATTAGCATGAAAAGCACCGGTGGTGACCGGAAAGTTGGTGGTTGGTACCGACTGAGGTTGACTATATGGAGGATATAAAAATGGCAATGGTTGCATCATGTTTGGTGTTGGGGGTGGTGAAGGGAATGCAGGGTGAGGAGGCAGGACAGTAGCAGGACTAGGAGGAACATGATGAACATTCATGTTCACTGGCCAAGGGCCAATATTAGGAACAGCCCCAGGACTTGGAGGAAGTGTTGCATTCATTGCAATTTGCGGAGCCCGTGCCATGATAGGTGATGGGTTGAATGGAGCTGCAGAGGCAGACAACTTTTTATATGGAATGCCCTGAGCATGATTCTGTGTTGGACTTGATGATGATGTATTGAACTTTACATTCTCAGCATCCTGCAAGACAGGAGTCGTGTTATCGCTAGAATCGAAACCACCAGATGATTTGTTTGCATCTGTTTCTTGCTTGTGAGAGTCTACAGAATCATCCACTGCCCCAACAAATATGCTATTATCAGATGCTTCTTCAGCCTCTACATCCCCAGATTCTAGAGCCTCAGCACTCTCACAATTATCTTGCACAAAATCAATGACTTGAGTTTCCTCATTGTGCTCGGCAACTTTAGTATCGTCTTGTGAACCATCAACAAAATATGCTGGAGAATCATCACAGTTCTCTTTAAGCGTATCATCCACCTCTTCCAGGTTTGAGTCAGTCTTTCCATGGGCTTCAATTTCCTCCTCATCATGATTACCAAGATCGGGTTCATTGACAACATCATGTTCACCACCAACAGGAATTTCGCTTTGATGATTATAGACTTGGAACTTGGAAATTGTTCCTGGGGGAGCCAAGGCTACTTCCTTGTATGAAGGAGATTTTCCAAGGCTAACTAGGGAATTCTTTGCTGGATTAGCATCATTCGCAGATGAATTTGTTCCAGAGTCTGAGTGAGAGCTCAGAGGCTTTTCCACAATTTCTGCCTCATTTGTGGAGGTCTTGGAAGCCGAAGGCGTAGACTTAACCCTGTATGCAACCGATTTCACTACTTTCCTTCCAAATTTAGTGCCTTGTGAGATATTTATAGCATGATTTTCTGCAGGAACCC
>JASCZI010000153.1:61534-76835 GCA_036250425.1 Stylosanthes scabra
GCTATTCTGATTAGTACTCCTCACCAAAGGATATTCTGTGCCAGCTTCCACGTTCTTCTTCTGATAGCTATAAACTTTGCCAAGCGTGGCCCGTCTCTGCCTAACTCGCCGACTGTATGAGCCAGCTGATCTTGGCCTTTGAACTGGTTGCCATCCATCCTCCCCATCAGCATGCACTTCAGACTCAACTTCACCAGAAATATGCTGCTTTTCATCCGAGATCTTTTCTAAAATAGGCTGTTCTGAATAAGATGCAGAGTTGCTCCCTGGGTCAGAATCTGCCCTACCTTCTGGTTCAGGTACATGTACCTCATCATCTGAAACCTCTTTTGGAGTTTCCTTTGAAGACTCGTCTGAACTAGTAGATCCAGTGCTCTGGTAGGATTTGGCCCTCACCTGCAAAATTAGAAAATGCTATGTGCATTAGTAATGCATCAACTACTCTATATTCACGTTTTAAAATCAGGAGAAAAGAAGAACCTACAAGGGTTTATAGTTAGTTTTCAAAAAATCAAATTGCAGTTGATTTCATATATAGGTTAAGAAAATTCCTACCTTTAGTATCTGGCTTCTTCTTTTTGCTGCCACATCTCTTCCTTTGGCATCTTGGTTAGGATTAATGTAGTCAAGCAGATCTGACACACTGAAAAAATGAAGGGGAATATAAGAGAATATCTACAAATGTTATTATGCAACTATCATGGATATCAATATAGGATATTCACGACTATTAACAAGTATCCCTATTGATTCTATCACATCCTAATTATATTAATTACAAATTTTAATAAACGTATTTAATAAAAAAGAAAATGAATCATAATTCGTAGTATACCTTAGATGCCCTTTACTAGCTATCGATGCATCAGGCTTCCGTGTACCATTTCGAGCAGCTTCTTGCTGTTCAAATGCCTTGGATTCAAAATACTCAAGCCAAGCAGCAGCATCCTGCACATTTTATGACAGAACTATACTATAAACAGGTACAAATTTTTATATGCTTTTTACTTAAAAGAAAAATGGAAACAGTATCTATGAGAGACATGAACTGATTAACACAACCATATATTTGACTGCAATACAGATATAATACTCTCTTCAAACGATGAGCTATGACAACTTCTAAGACTTCAATATACAGTTTACCAAGTCTTGAAGTCAACGAATGAGTGTTTTCAGAGGAAGGAAGAAAATTAAATGTAAAAACATACCTGCGTACGCAAATCATCAGGGCCGAGTTTTGCCCGCAAAATTTGCAAAGTTGTTTGCTCATGCTGCACACTCAATGGGTATGCTTCCATTAATGAGAGTGCAATTGCTATAGCATGATAACTTGCAGCTGTCTGCAGAGAATGTAAATCAATAAAGATGTAAGTGTATGTAATGCAATTACCATTGCAATCACAATTTAACTTTCAATAAAGAATTCAAGAAAAAACATGATCCATGGAGGATCATGCATAAAAAATAACTTCATATATTGGCAAAACCAATAAATAAAATGACTAAAATAAAACCTGAATATGATCTGGGCCAAGTAATCTTTGGTTGCACTTCAAAGCTTTGTGAAGATATCTCAGAGCAATGTGTACATTTCCCAGACCTTCTTCCATCATGGCCACATTGATGTAAGTTGCAGCAGTGTTTGGATGAGATGGGCCACAAGTTAGGTGCAGAAGATATAAAGCGCGCTTTACATACCTGATAGAAGTGCAAAGAAAAAAATTATCAGATTAAAAATCTAATAATGCTTTGGAGACTCTTCACTACATTGTACAACAACAAAACATACTTCAGAGCCAGCTCTGTGTGTTGAAGTCTATAATAGAAAACTGCAAGATCCCCATAACTCTTCATAGTATCTGGATGATCCAGACCTAATTCTCTCTCATTAATATCCAAAGCTTTTTGTTGATAAATAGTAGCCTGTAATTAAAGAAAACAATATTATAAAAACTAAGTTCAAACTCGGATACTCAAACAAGAACAGTATATTCAACAGTATTTAGACATTTACCTGATTGAAGTCTCCAGTATGATATAAAACTACAGCAAGAAGGCTGTATGCTCCTGCAGTCATCCGATGGTAAGGACCACATACTGCTACTAACTTGGCAAGAGCCTGTTACCAACAAATTATAGCAAATATCATACAACAGAACCAAAATGAAACTATTTTAAAACTAGCTGAAAGTTTTCCAAACGAAAGGTCTATAGATAGATATACCTTTGTACCATAGGTAACGGCATCCTCGAGCTTTCCCTTGTCTAAAGCTGTTTTGGAGGATTCTAGGAGCTGCCTTCCATCTGCAGATGAGCATGCGGCTTGCTGCAAAGATTATAGAATGCAGAAGTTCAGTTTTATTAAATCAACTTCGCCAATTATGTGAGAGAACATATAATTATATAGGGAAAGCTATGTTTTATAGAAAAATCTTTTCTCTCTTGCTTTTGTTGCTTTTGTATAGGGAAAACACACACATAAACACATATTCTCTTTTACTCTACCTTGTGAACTGGCACCAAGCTGACAATATCAGATTTGTGAAAGGGAGTTGGAGAATCCAAATCAAAATCCTTTGGGACAAGCTCAATCCCCACCTAACATAGACAGTAACTATTAGAAGCAAAAGAGAAACAAAAGGCCAAATACTACACAACGTCATGTTATAGCAAAAGGAGAGCTACAATCAATAAAACACAAGGAACGGTTAAGTATGTATATATGTATCTATATCTACATTAACATACATTGGGAATATTGTAAAATATAATCTAAATAATCACATTTAAGATAGAAGAGAACAAAAAGCCTGCATAACACATATCTTAATGTTCACAAAAATTTATATATATATTATAGCAGAATCTTTAAGCAGTACCTTGTGACATAAACCTCGTAAAATTGCAAACTTCCTCACATCCTTGTAATTCGAGCTGCTAAGATCCCAATTAAACCTTTTCTTCAAAAATACCTCAAGCCATCTCCAAACTAAAGGATGAACTTCAGATGAATTAACTAATTCTCTAGACTCAGGAACACCAAGAAGCAAATTTAATGCACAAGCTATTGATGTTGCTATTTTCCCCTTGTCATTAACAGCAGAAATCACTGCCTGCAGGATGTGCTTAAAAGCTCGAACTATCATCTCATGAAGGCAAAGTGATTGCACATGTGATAGTTTCTCGGAAAGCTTGACCTGTAGAAGACAAGCAATAAGCAAATGTCATAAAACATAAGGCTACCATAGGTGATAAAATGGTGAAAAAGTACAGAGCACTCACAACTTGTCCTAGAGAACGCATTCGAAGACCCCTAGTATGCATAAAATCAGTTAGGGTTCGACCATCAACAGGGGAGAGTTCCAATGAGCCAAAATCTGCTACCTGTATTGCATAATTAATAAAAGTAATTAAGAATCTTCAAAGTCTTCTTGACTAGAGAGCCCTTCAGACAATCAACCAAACAGAAGTCTATTATTACCAGTTTCGGGAGTGCAACATCCGTGTAATATTTCTTTGATAAGTCAATCAAATCTTGAATAGACTGTACAAAACATGAGATAGTTGACGTAAGAAACTGGATAAAATAACTAAGGTTCAGTTTTAGAAAACTTGGAGATGATTTGTTACAGCTACAAGACGTACCTTGCGGTGCAGTCCAGTCCCTGATTCTTTTAATCGGGTAAAGGCTGCTTCAGATAACATCTCCTTCAGCACACGCTCATTCTCTGCTGCTGTAGTTTCATGTTGAGATTCTACTAATGGAGAACCTTCTACCTCTCCATTAGCACATTCAACTTGGGGCTTCGAATTTTCTGACGCTGAATTAGCATTGTTTGAATCGGGTTTCTTTTTATTGTTCTTCAGGGCTTTAAGGGGTTTCCCAAGACCCTCAACTTTCATCTCATTTTTAGCCTTGTCTAAAGAAGGTTTCTTATCCTTTTCCGTATTGTTTTGGTCCTGCAAATGCTGTATCCAGCAAGCTCCAAGTTCCCATCTAACAAAATTGTCCAAACTCGCTTCCTCTTTCTCAAGCTTAGCTAGACTTTCTTTTATCAGCTTCTCCACAAAATCATGGGAAGCACCAATCTCTTCATTCTCAAGTGATTGCACGTGAGGCATTTGTTTATGGTTATCTGATTGTGTTGTACTGTGAAGAAGTAATCTCAAACTGCAAAGAGAATAGTTAAGTGGGGTCAACCAATAGGGGAGGAAAAGTGGGCCAAGTTGAAAACTACAACATAAGAAACAGTTAAAAAATTAATATAAAAGCAACAATAAAAAGTATTCCAGTGAAGAAAGAAATAAGAATAAAATGTCATAGAATTAGTTTAAAGATTTTATAATGCCACAGTTAGGAAAAACATCAAAACTGCAATCCCAATGTCAATATAGCTTTAGAGACAAAAGAAATTGCAGTTAGTAATACAGAACAGAATGGAATGGGGTAGGGAATGCATTATGTCAACCAGTATTATGTAAAGATGTAAGCTATTGTAACTGTTCAAGAACCTGTTAATGTTGAGTGCATTGGCACCACCCTCTGGTTGATCAATCAAGTCAATATTTTGTTGAGATGGCTTCGCGTTTTCACTAACGCCACCGTCAACCTTCACCGCTACAACATAACCACTGTATTTTACATTGATAACACCTAAAGTAACGGTGTCCTGCAAATAAAATGGGGAAACATTGATTGGTTATATTTAAGGATTAAGGAAGCATCCTAAAGAGACAGTGTAAACAGGTTCTTTAAAAATATCTTACATGCGCAGCAGTGTTCTCATCAGCCGTGATTCCTTTCAGTAGATTTCTTTCCAATAAATCCTTTTCATTTGCTCCAGTCGCATCCACTCCATCAATTTTAGTATCAATCTTACAGTTCGCAAGAGATCCATCTTTCACAACTTTTATACTCAAGTCACCTACTCTCTCAGTGTAAACAATATCATTTTCTTGAGCCGAGTGGCTAAAATTTGGATCTTCCATAACATGTTTAACAGCCTTAATTGCTCTGAAAATTGCAACATCGACAAATAAGCTGTGCAGAAGAAACGCTTTCCTATCACGAACTTGCCTTTCTTCTGCTGTCTTGCAAGGCATAGATGCAATAAATGAAAACTCATTGGACCACGGAAACAAATCAAACTTTCCATCTCTTCCTAAACCACCACCATTTCCTCCCCAAGCTTCATCCTCCACCGGAAGAGGAGTGAAAAAGGATGGTGATTGTGCTGCAACAGGAGGAACAAGCCATGTGTTCGCTCTGAAGCCATAGGGAAGATTGCCAAACTGGAGACAAATTAAAAATAAGGAAAGGTTAATAATAATGATAGAAATCATTACCATGATCTATGATTATCCTCACAAATCAAAGCAAATTGTACAATGGGAATAAAAAATGTAAACAACCCGAAAGTTTGTCGAATACCTTGTTACGTTCTGAAAATGCCTTCAAGAGTTCATCATAAGCCTGATATTGAGAAATAAATTTTAACCATGTTAAATGAAGTTAATCAGAAAACAGAACGGACGAGTTCATCATAGATCCAATTCTTAGATTTTGTAACCATGAGAAACACTAACATTATCAAAAGCTCTGCTGAGTTGCCTTAACAAATCGACGAGATTGTGACACAGAATATGCTGCTTCCCAACACTGTAAAAACCCTTCCTGCAAGCTTCAACGTGCAACACTTTCCCATTGCACAGCTTCACCTGATAACAAATTAAAAAAAAAAACAGAACCATAGCACTTCAATTTCACCATTTCCCTTTCTAGCAAAACACAAAACACAATAAATTAAAGGATCAGAGAGCATTACATCAAGAGAGAAGAGATAATCTTCCTCCAATATCTCCTCCATTCGCCGCCTCGCCGCCCTCTTAATATCTGCACACAGTTTCATCCACTCAATTCAGTGTCACAACTCACAACACATGATTCCTAAGTCATTTTCACTTCAAAATTTAAAAAATCATTAAAAAAAAATATCGAAATAGTGGATATCAATGTTCTCGAATTACGCATCAATTTCAGCTGGATATGGATACAAGTACTTCTTAAGAAAAGCTCGCGCCAAAACCAGAAGTTAGTTATTCCGTTAGTTTCAGCTGGTATAGTTAGTTATTTACTTACTCCGTTAGTTTAAGCCGTTACAGTCACATTCAGCTCATTGAAGCTGATATAGTTAGTTATGCAGAAACAAAGAAACTGAATAACGAACTTCAAAAGCTGAAACTAACCTAATAACTAACTCACAGAAATTGGATCTAAAGAGAAAATTGTAGAGGGAGAGAGAGAGAGAGATTACATTGGAAAGGAGGAGTGAGGTGTGAGAGAGAGAAGAACTCGTAGAAGCTTCCGAGCTTCGGAGACGAGTGGCTGATCTCGCCGTCACCGTCAGCAGCTGCCGCCACAGTAGCCGCTGCATCTTTCGGCGGTTGCTTGTCAGACGGCGTCTGAGGCTTACCGGATTTTGGTGTTGTTGCGGCGGCCGGAATCTTCGGCGGCGCCGGCGGAGACGAGGGACCGAAGGCGGTGGTGCAGGCAACGATATCTAGGAGCCTTCTGACGTGTGCCTCTGCTCCAGCTTCGTCGTAGTCCTCTACGAAAAAAATCGAGGTAAGGACCGACGTCGTTTCAATAATTTGGTTTTTTTTTATATAAATTTTTATTTTTAATAAAATTGTAATGATTCAATAACAATTTAATTTTAATTTATTTATACCTTCCACCAAAGTAAGGATGCAAGGTTTCAGTGCGGACACGTCCACCGTATCCTTCAGCCGAGGGCCCCTTACCTGAAAAGAAAAATTATAATAAATTTAAAAAGATGGAGATAATATTGAACATATCATCTTAATTTTAATATTATATGATAATTTTAATTTTAATTTCCTTATGGTAAATATTATTATTATTATGAATTTTTTAATTTAAATTTCCGCATTACAAAATCGTTAATCACGCATGATTATGATTAAGTGTTTCACAAAAAAAATTATGATTAAGTGTCCGATATAAAAAATTCAAACTTTTTTATTCATAATTTGCATCGAACACATGCTTTAAATTCAACCAATACAACATTACCACTTTTCGTATGAAAGTTGTCATCCAAATTTTTTTTTATGACAAATTTTTTTGTTATATATTTTTTGTTTACTTAAAATTAAAATTTATATTGTAGAAGATTACTTTGGTGAATGTGTCGCCTAATATACCAACCATATAGATCTATATTTTGTGATATTTCTTAGAGCGATGCATGAATTTTATTAGTTCATATTTGTCAAATTGAAGTCAAACATATTGAAATTCATAGGGCACAATATCTTGTATGATATCCCAATTTAACTTGGTCAAATATTCAAGCTATATTTGCAAAAGACAAAATAGTAATGTCATTATTTTTCTTTCCAAATATTTAGTTCAATACGGCAACAAAGATTAGTCTAAACTAAAATAATTTAAATTATTATAAATTAAATTATAATAATTCTTGTGATTTAAGCTATTAAATAATAATAATAATATAGTAATTAATTTACCTCATGTGACAGAGAAAAATTTGTAATGTAACATGTCTCTGAATTCACCGATAACAGACGTCTGACATCTATTATTCTATCCGTTGATATTCCCTAATTCAAAATAAGTAAATAAATAAGAAAAGAATTAATGTTATTACATTAATTTAAGTGGAACCAAAAACAATAAATAAATTGGTGAAAGCTATGTAACAACACTTGGAAAAGAAAGAAGAAGAAAAATATTACAATGAACTTCAAGGTTTGGATTTTGGTTTAACTAAAAAACTAATTTCTCATAAATTTTTTGTCTATACATTACATTGTCAAAATGACATTTCACAACCACACAAAATACACGCCTCAACTTTAAATTCAAATAAATCCAAAATGAAATAGGTGGATTTTGAAACAAATTTAATATTTTTTGGAGTACAATTTTTACAGCAAATTTAACTCAAAATATAATTAATAAATATTTAAAATTAAGCATATTTGGTTTAGAAACTAAAACGTTTTGGAGTACAATACTCACAGAAAATTAAACAAATTATGATGATTGGTTAACATAATTAAACGTTTCGGTGATTAAGTAAGTAACTTAATAGTTGAACACTTTTTCACTAGCTTATATAATAATTAATAATAATAATAATCTACTAAACATAAAGTTAAGCACTAAATAAGCACAATCTAGAAAAATTGAAAAAGATAATAATGAAAATCATGGCAATACAGACGGAGTCAATGCAAAGATTAAAAAACAGAGCAACTTATATATGCCTCATATATAAATATATAATATTTTATTAAGTCAAATTTAAAATTAAAAAAAAATACCTTGAGAACAACATGAGTTTCATCGACAAGGTTCACAGTGATATCTACGACAACCGGAAGAACTGCAAAGTAATTTAAAAAGACAGAAACATATAATAGTAATTATTAGTTCTTAATAAAATGTTATTCTTCATATAAATTTCTAATCAAATAGTTAAATTGAAAATTCTACATCATCAATTCATGGATTAAATAATTCATAAAGGCCTGAATCAATGGCATAACTTGTTGCATGGAGTTTCTTAATTAGAATTCAAATTAATTGCCGTAAAGAACTAATAATATTAGATGGAAATAGTTTTGGTAATTAAATTACCCTTCTCTTCCTTCTTCTTTTTTTCTCCCTTAGCCTTTCCACTTCTGTTCCTTGGTGCCATTTTCAGATTGATAAAATCAGATTGAAAGCTTTAATTTCCAGCACTCTTGTATAAATACACAGAAAATGAATAAATAAGTAAAAATGTGGGAGAATATATATATAACCAATATATTATATAAATATAAAAAATGCCTCAATTACGATAAAACGAGAAAAAAAAATACGTGTTGCAATCAAAAACACTACAGCTATAATAATAACAAAGTCTTATCCCACAAGACGGTTTAAACAGATTAGTACAAGAAATTACCAAAGAATCAAGAAGGTAATAAGAGCTTTAAATATTGAAAATTCTGAAGAAGAGTGACAAGAAGAAGATATATGTAAGTAAGGGTCTTTAATGCATTGCTGATGTGGTTATATAACCAATAGCAATAACTATGAAAATAAAGGGTATAAAATGAAAATGAAAGCGAGTTTGTTGTGCAGGAAAGGGGAATGAAGGTTCAGAGTGAAGTAGTATAGTACTTCTGTGTTTCTCAGAAGGTGGATAATAATGGACTTGAATGAATAGATAGAAAGATTAGATAGATAGAATAGAATAGAAGGAGAGAAAAAATGATAAGAGGGGAAGCAAAATGGAAGAGGGAAAGCACAAATATAGAGGATGGTGTGATAAGGAAGGAAGGGCTGAGATTCAATGTTCAGAAAATGATAATAATATGGCATTTTATGGCAGCTTGCTACCTCACACAACTTTGTTAATTATCAATTTGGCCTATATATATGTATTTTCTTTTATAATATATATAAATTATACAGACATGTAATTAAATTTTTAAATAATACATTTAAAAAATAATTATTTGTATTAATATTATAATATACAATTTATTATCTGTATAAAATCTATTTTACATTAACTACGTATAAAAATTTTATACCTTTTTATGGATTAAATTTAGTGTACTAGTTACTCCTAAATTTAATCCAAAATCTATGTTTAAATATTAGTAATACATAAATATGTTAAAATTCTTATATTTTATATACTCATGTTTAGTAATATGTAAATTTGCTCTAAAATATTAAAGATAAGGTATAATTTTTCTTTCTAATTATTTTAACGTTTAATTTCATTTCTAATATTTTTAGTTTGTGCAAAAATTGCTTTTCGATGTTAACTCAATTTAAATCCTTAAAAATAAATTAAAATCGGATGAAATTAAGCATTAGTGGTAGTTAAAAAAAAGTTTATATATTATGTGCTCTAATCACAGATATTAAAATTACAAATGAAAAAAGTTTTTTAATTAAAAATATAAAAAATTAAGTTTTTAATGTTTTTATTTATATTTATTAAATATAAATATTTAAAATATTTTATTAATAGTAAATTTATCAAAGTCACCAAAAAAACAAAGTAATAAAGTTATTATGTGACCTTATCATGTTTTCTAAGAGTACCTATTAACTAAATCCTACCAAAGAAATTTCAAACCTTACCAATAGAGAAACACACTTTATCCAATATTAAATATTTTTAATAATCTAGAATTTTTTTTTTTTTTAGGATTTTGTTGTTTCACATTTGAATCTATTGGCTGCAAAATATAGTGGTGGGGAAGAGGGGACCATTCATTACGTTACAAACCTTATTTTGAGCCTCAGAATTTCGTAGTAATATATAAGGTTGAATTTCAGATTTTGCATTAATGAAAAGTGGCTTGCTGATGAGTGATATGAGTTTCATTTCACCATAGTCCATAGGAAACTCCTTCAATATAGGAATGGAAATTAAAAAAGGGTTGTTGAAATTTTTTTTCTTCTAAACACATAATTGCCTAATTGCTTACAAAACTGAAGATTTTATTAAATTTACAAAGAATACGTATTACACATGATAAATTAACTATTTTAGATATTTTTTACTAAAAAAAATAATGTTTGCTTCTTATTAAAACTTCACTTTTCATTGTGGCATTATTCAAAAGATTTTGTTAATATGTGTTTTAAAAATACATTTTAAAAATATTATAAAAAAGTATTTAACTAAAAATTATTGAAAAGATAAACTTGGTATATTTTCTATACATGACTAACTATATAAAAAATTGCAAAAGTATATTAATTATGTTTTTAAGATACAAAATAGCTAAGTCTATATGAAAAATATGTCAAAATTTCAGAATAAATATTATCAGTCCTTAATTGATATTATTATATGAATAAATTTATATATATCATTGTATACACATGTAAATATTAGCCCAAAGAATCTATTTTAGTTATTAATTCAACTATCTTTAATATAGTACTAATATGAAGACTTAAAATATCTAAATAATAAGGTAACCTAATTACATGTGTATTTTAATTTAGTTAATTTGACATATTATTATAAAACAAATACAATCAGTTAACAAATATAAGATACTTATTTAATTATATTGAAGTGTTAGCCATATTATTTTACTATTTGAAATGTCACATTAATAATATTTTAACGTTCTTTTATCAACAATATATTAACAACAGTTGAATTCGAGAATAAGGAAGTTTATAAATTCAATGACTAATTTAGTTATTTTCATTAATTAAAAACTATTTTAACGCATCTTAAGAATTTTAAGAACTATTTTCACGTGTATTAGGACATTTACTCATTAATTTTAGCAGCCAATATTTCAACAAACAAATCCAGCTAATATTTAGTAAAAAAAAATTACAGCTAATATTTTAACAAACAAATTCCTTTCTCCATGATTTCTCTTTAGGCTATTACTTACTCTCTTCTAGTTCTTACTAAACGCAAAAAAATTGAGAGACAAAAATTAAATTAAGTAACTAAAAATAAGATAACCATTAACAATAATTTTATAATTTTATGTTAACAAGTGGTTTTGGCAAATCAAGTGCAACTAAGTGATTTATTTCTATGCTAAATAGAAGACTATTTAAGTGTCAAATAGAACTTTATTTGTGTGCATTTTTTTATACTATTTGATACTAAAATATATTTTATTTAGTATAGAAATAAATCACTTGGTTGCATTTGGTTAGCCAAAACTACTTGTTCAAATAGCATTACCCAAATATTAATATTAAAATTTTAAAAATCAAAAATTTTTTATAATGCATTTGATTTGTATTTGTATTTTTTATTTTATTTTCAATATTTTTTATTTTCTGAATTTTATGAATAAAAAAAACACCTTGAGTATTCTCACTTTCTAAATGTACTAAAAAAAAATTTCATATTTCAACACTTAAATACCCTTCGAGAACTTTTAATACTTCTAAATATTTCAATGATTATACTGTGTGTAAGTGTATTTGACGTATTATATCGGTACATGCATCCCACATGCTATTATACGGTCACCTGTAATTTTATTTTCGGGACCAAAAAATAAATTTTGAATTTTGTTCGATAATTTCAAAAAAAATTAAAAGTTAATGAAATCTGGTCCATGTTGCCAAACTCAGATTGAAACTTTAATGATGAAGAAGTTAACGTGGATTCATCATTTATTTTTATTTTTATTTCACAAAGAAGGTCTTATTGTTAGAAAATAAACACAGAAATAATTATCAAACTCTATAGTAGTCGAGTGAGCAGTAATTAGTTGATTAATTCATTTTTAGACTTTTTTGTAAATTAATACAAACTTTTTTTTAATTGCAATGGAAAAAGAAGAAAAAAAAATAAAGTTATATGTTTTATTTACATTTTTATTTTTCTTATTTTCTATTTTTATAATTATGTGAAAATAATATAGGAGAAGGTTTGTAACAAATTCTCCAATCACAGTTTTTGAAATGGAACACGCTTGAGAAACAATAAAAATCAATTCAAGACAGCTCAAAATTGTTTATTTAGCGGTTATTAATTATTATTAAAATAAAACGTAATTTTAGATATTACCAACATATAATTATGGATGTTCACTACAACAAGCCTGTAAGATAATGACGGTTGTTTTGCGACGTTTTTCACAAATTGTCAAGAAATTTCAATTCATAGCAATTTTTGCGGTGATTCACCGACTAATGTTAAAGCTTCAATTGTTTAGCAGCGGTTTGCGAGTAAACCGCCGCAACATGTATGAAATCGCCGCAATCTGGTGCCATTCTTGTAGTGGTTTATATAAAATATTATAAATGTTAAATTAAATAAAATAATTTTGTGTTATTATCTTTCTAGAATTACTCTTTTAAAATTGTCCTTTACTCTTATGGCAACAAATGTAAAGCTTTTTAAGTATGGAACTCATCATGTTTATGATAATTTTACTTTGTTTTGTTCTATTGTAGGTTGTCTTTAATATAAAATCTTAACCAATTTAGAAATATCCTAATGTGTCAACAAGACCAGCCAAAACCTTCGTAACCCTTTCGAACTAGACCTACACTTTATCCGAAAAAAAAGTCAATGAAAAGAAGCTTCCTGTTACTCATATAATTCGAAATTAGGATCAAGACGGATATCTTGAATTAATTTAGTAATTTAGTTTCTTGTTTTGCAAGCTTCTGGTGTGTTATATATTTGGTCTCTTAGGATCTCTCTATATATAGTCTTTTCTCTAAGGGTTAACATTCACTAATTCATCTATTCTATCTCATTAATATATATTGCACTTCATCTTTGATTCTCTCTGTTTTGGTTGTGCAATGTGCACATATCAACCTGCATTAGTAGTCCATGATCATGTCCAAGAATACTTTTGTGTCAGCAAATGTGCATTATATCCAATGTTGTCTCACATTATTAATTTAATTTATTATTATTGTTTTGGGAGGGATTTTTTAAAAAGGCATTAACGTAAGGTGAATTTTATGTTACAGATATAAATTTATATAAGTTTTACAAGTTTTTTTTAGTCACACACTAAATGACACATGTATACGATAATATATGACTTAAGATAAAAAAATGTTGAGTTACATGTGGCACAACAATAATCGCATTTCTCTATACAACTTTGATCTGGTACCGAAGTATGCACCTTGACGAAATTAAGGTTTGTTGCTGTGGATAGTTGGTGGGAACACCACTTTGAATTGTCACAATAATTTGTGTAGAATATTTGGAGAGAAAGCAATGTTGTTCATTATTTGTGTAACCTAGGAGGAAGTAGGAGCTATCCAAAAAATAGCTTATTACAATGCATGTTGGTAAAGTCTCGTTGCATATAATGGATAGCCACAAAAAAGAAAGTAAAAAAAAAAAATTAAAGAGAGAGAGGGGTCTTGTTTCATATGATTATCCATTATATATATCCCCCCACTTAATAGTAAAATTCATCCAAGTCAAAATAATAATAATAATATAATAATAATAAAATACATTTTAAAATATAACATGTTTTTTAAATTAGTATTTAAAAATTTTTTGTTAGTCATATTAATTTATAAAAAATCAAATTATAAATCAAATTATCATATCATTCAATTTAATTAGACAATATGTCATATTATGTGGTATGTTGTGTTAACCAATATCATTTTATGGCACATGGTATTAATTTATAATGTCATGTAATATGTAATCGTCTAATTTTAAGAAGGTTGAGCAATTTGATTTAAAATGTATTTTTTTATGACTAATATTAACAAAGTTTTTTGAGAATCAATAATTTAAGGAACATATTATCTTTTAGCCATGAATTTACTATTAATTCATATATCTTCTTTGCATCTTCCTGCTAGCTTTTTGGTATTCACTTATATGTATAGTCTTACTTATTTTAGAATAGTAAGAGTGTATTAGTCAATATAACGGTGTTACGGAATCAACATTAGAGAACTAATAGGGAACCAATAAGTATAATTAAAAAAAGGGAAATGGAGATTAGGAAAAGAGCTTATTAGCAACTTATTGGCTAGCAAACTATAGACTCCCTAAACTTTCTCTAGTCAATAATAACTTTATCAATTAAGTTTTAAAAAAAACCAACTTGAGTTGGTCTAATGGTCAGCTCACTAGTCCGCTTAAGCAAACGTCGGGTCTTCGACCTGTCGGGTTGAGGGATACCTTGGGAAAAAAAAATTTAAGTTTTAAAAAACTTAAACTCTATTAATTAATTAAATTATTTTAATTTAGGTTGAACTCTTTTCATAGCCCATATAACATATAATTATATAAAAAAAATTAACAAGTCCATAAGATTCTAAGAAAAATAGCTTGAAATAATATATATAATGAGCTAAATAGCATGCATGCTTGTTTTAGATAATAGATAGCCACAAAAAATATATAGAGGGGTCTTGTTTAATTTCAAAAGAATAATAATTACCATCCTATTTGCCATAACGTAATTGGCCATGCATACCTTCAAGTTTTTGTCTTCGACCATCTTTATTAGAAGAGAAATAGTCCTAATCTTAGAATATATATTTTTAATTTGTAGTGTAATTCCACAATTTTTAATTTTGTGAAAAACATTTCTGAAGCAAGTCAATGAACAATCTAGGGTTAGTTTCAATCTTATACGTTATTATTACCTAAATAATCGTCCAACCAACGCACTATATGGTCAATGAAAGATATATATATATATATATATATATATATATATATATATATATATATATATTATATTA
>JASCZI010000154.1:15259-32466 GCA_036250425.1 Stylosanthes scabra
ATCATCGCTGTCGTCGCTGCCGTCACCATTGTCATTGCTGTCATTGTTGTCTTCGTCGTTGCTATCTTCTTCCCGTGTAGAGGAAAAGAAAAAAAAAAAGCGCTAACAGATGAGGGAGAAAGGCGCGTGGAGAAGAAAAGCTTGGTTGGACTTGGTTGTGTATAATTATTGAATATCATCTTACTATTTTAATAAACATTTTTGAGGCACTCTAAAGTTTTGAACAAAAAACTCTCGAAATAATTTAATAATCCAAAAACAATTATTAAAGATTTGATTACTCCATTGGTCTTTATAATATATTATCGAATTCTTAATTAGAATCTTATAATTTTTTAAAAGTACAAGCATCAAATTGAAAATACTAATATAACATTATAAAATAATAAATATTTAACGCCATTATGAGCGTATTTTACCTAATTAGTAATTACTCTTTTAATTGGAGGCTCGAACCTTAATTGTTACCACTTATAACTCTTGAAGGGATGCAGTAACAACATGAAAAACGTACAACCACCCATCATCATTCGTTAAAGGAATTTATTCGATACAAATGTAAATTGTATAAATGTTTGTTTTAATAAACAATAATACTATATATATAAGCATTTGACTAACCAAGTCTCAACCAAGTGATATACATCCACTCTCATCTCATGTGGTGCGTATTTGAGAAAGGCGCGCTTTTTTAGGAGAGAGAAAACCTTGTGCGCGTGTGTCAGAGTGATTGTTAAAAAGACTTGGTTGCCTAGATGAAAAACTTAACCGGAATTTTAAGGAACAATAAAGAGGATTTTCATGAAAAACTGAACTGGAATTTCAAGGAACAATGAAGAGGATTTTTATGAAAACTGAACCGGATTTTCATGAAAATCAGAAGCACACTTAAGTGGATTTTTATTAAAAAAGCGAACCGGAATTTAGGAAGAACTGAACCGGATTTTCATAAATACCTGAACCGAATTTTACCACTTAAATGTGCTCAAATGTACTCTAACGACTAAAAAAGAACTAGGAATGAATTGAATGAATCAAAATGGATGAATAATGATGAGTTTAATGAATGAGGAGATAAAACAGAAAAAAATAAAAGAGAAAGATAAGGAAACGTGTTTGAGAAGGGCGCGCCTTTTGAGGAGAGAGAAAACCTTGTGCGCGTGTGTCAGAGTGGTTGCCAAAAAGGCTTTGTTACGTAGATGAAAAACTAAACCGGAATTTCAAGGAACAATGAAGATGATTTTCATGAAAAACTGAACCGGATTATCATGAAAAATCAGAAGCAGGCCTAAGTGGATTTTTATTAAAACAGCGAACCGAATTTCAATAAGAACTGAACCGGATTTTCATGAAGAACTGAATCGGATTTTACCACTTAAATATACTCAAATGTACTCTAACGACTAAAAAAGAACTAGGAATGAATTGAATGAATAAAAATGGATGAATAATGATGAGTTTAATGAATGAGGAGATGAAACACAAAAAAAAAAGATAAGAAAGCGTGTTTGAGAAGGGCGCGCCTTTTGAAGAGAGAGAAAACCTTATGCGCGTATGTCAGAGGGACTTGGTTGCACTTGGTTGTCCAAAAGGCTTGGTTGCCTAACATTTTCGTTTAACTAAAACATGTGAAGGCTAAAATATATATGCTATTTTAATTCTAATGAGATGTAAAAGTAAAATCTATATTATAAGATATTTTTTTTGAGTGTCTATAAGAGATTTTTTTTTTTTTTTACTGTCTATAAGAGAATGTAATATACTAATGGAAACAGGTCAGGTGCTCCATAATTTACGTTAATCCAATGATCTTAACCGTTGAATTTAATTTGTATATATTTTAAAATTATTTTATAATTAAAATCAACGGTTAAGATCATTGGATTACCAGATTTTTTTTTTGGTGACTGTCTATAAGAGAATGTAATATACTAATGGAAACAGGTCAGGTGCTCCATGATTTACGTTAATCCAATGATCTTAACCGTTGAATTTAATTTATATATATTTTAAAATTATTTTATAATTGAAATCAACGATTAAAATTATTAGATTATCATATACCTTAAAACACCTGACCTGCTTACTATACTAATATCTCTACATCAACTTACATGTATACCTAATAATTTTCCTTTATTAATTAAACATATCTTAACTATCCTCCATTTGTTACTATTTAATGATTTAGATTTAAGAAAAAATATCTAGCTAATATTTTTGTAAGATTATTAAATTATAAAAACCTAAAACTTGTTAAATTATTTGTTACCTCTAATAATATATCATTCTTGTGGAGTGTTATACTCCATACTTTTCGCAGAACCCATTAGCATTCTCCATAAAAATTATTTTGTTATTTTAAAAGTTAACTATAGGAGCATTTTAGTCTTTTAAATATTCATTTTTTAAAATTTTTCATGAATTAAACAGCCTAAATCTATAGGGGTAGTGTGTTCTTTTAAAACTTTTGTCATAAGAAAATTTTTTAGTATTTTTAAATATAAAACTAAAATATTAGTATTTTTCCTAATAAAATTAAAAAACAATTAATCGTATAAGGATATTTTAGTCTTTTTAGTTGTCTAAAAATGTTTTAGGCAGGTGTTTTAGTCTTTTTAAATTTAATGCTAAAAATAAGCTTATATTTTAACCCAATGTTTGAAATACCATGTTCCAGAAGCAACAATTGAACACCTTTCTAAGACATATAATGCTATAGTATTTCACATGATGAGACTCATTTAAGGGGAAAAAAAAAGAAAGAAAAAAGCAACAACAGTTCAAACCATTGCCCTATAAATACCTAATTAAGCATTATAGGATTAAACATACGAAAATCAAAAATGGAATTCCAAAGTGAAATTCAGGCAGACAAATTGCTAAAAGCTCAAAACCATGTATGGAATCACATATTCAATTTCATAAATTCAATGTCTCTTAATTGTGCTGTTAAATTAGGCATACCTGATGCCATTTACAATTATGGACAATCCATGCCACTCTCACAACTCATTGCTTCCCTCTCAATTCACCCATCAAAAACCTCTTCCATCCAACGCTTGATGAGAATCTTGATCCATTCTGGTTTCTTCGCCGCGAAGAATGTTGCCGAGGATGATGATTACGAAGTTGAATATGTGTTGACTTATTCCTCCATGCTTCTGCTTAAGGACAACCCCTTAAGTGTATGTGACGCCATTATTACTTTTCACCCTTGACCCAATATTTACAAAACCATGGCATAAATTGTCCACATGGTTCCAAAGTAACAATTTCACACCATTTGAAACAGAATATGGAACAACGTTATAGGAATTTGCTTGTCATGTGCCTGAAATTAATAAAATTTTCAATGATGCCATGGAAAGTGATAGCCGACTGGTTAGTAAGTTGTTACTTGATGATAAGTGCAAGCGTGTGTTCGAGGGTTTGAAATCGTTGGTTGATGTTGGTGGAGGTACTGGAACTATTGCAAAGGCCGTAGCGAAATCATTTCCAGGGTTAGAGTGCACTGTTCTTGATCTCTCGCATGTTATTGCTGGCTTAGAAGGAAGTGACAACCTTAAATATATAGGAGGGGACATGTTTGAGCTCATTCCTCCATCTGATGCCATTTTGTTGAAGGTAACAAAATAGTATTACAATAAATCTAGATGTATACGTATTTTTTTGAGAAAGTCTTAAGAGTCAATATTAGAGAGACAATAGAGAGTTAATACCATTTTTCTTTCTTTTTTTTCTACATTTTACCACCCACTATTTCCCTAATTACACTTATTGGCTCTCTATTGATCCCCTAATGTTGGTTCCCTAGCATTACTCTAATATTAATGGTTTCCATCATTCTTTAATATAATATAGGGTAGGGTAAGCAGCTTTAGGTTTTGAATATTGATTGAATTCGTTTCTTTATGATTTTAATCTCATAGGTTTAAATCGTGAAATAATCTAAACTTCAGTTAAGGCGGCGTGCAGCATACTGATACGCTCCGATCTCGACAAGTGCACCGAATCGTACAAGTAATACCACGGTGAAGTGGGTATCGTTCCCACGAGAAATAAAAGACTAAACAATACTATCTATCAATTATTCTAATCAAATCAAAATAAAACTTGAAGGGAATTATGTAGTGAATTCGAAATTAATGAGAACAAAGAACAGAAAATTACTTGAGATTAATGTGATGGAATGAGATGTTAAGAGCTTCGGAGATGTTTTTCCCTTGAGAACCAATGCATACATTCGATTACAATTCTAGGTTCTCAGTTATCAAGCACAAAGAATCTAGTATAACTAAGCCCTAATCTCTTAGTAATTTAGTTTCTATTTACCTAATCAAAAGCTAATCTCTTAGTCAATCAATCAAATAAATAGGGGAAGATATAAATCAGATTCTAATCCTTATGAGTCTCAAAAGTGATCCTAGATTAGATTAAATGTCACTCTATCCAAACTAGTTCTAATCCAATTTTAACCCACAGAATTATTAGTTGCATAACAATTAACTTGACTATCTCTAGTTAGACTTAATTGATTATGTGATCTAATTTTCAGCTAGTATAAACTAATAGATCTCTCAATCTAGTTAATCTAGTCCTAAACAAGTTAAGAACACCTCTCAGTGATTCTAAACTATTGGGATGAAAAACAGAAAATTAAATCATGCATAAAAGATAACTGAAAATACATCAATGAATTAATAATCGAATGTACATAGTGACTACCTCATGCTGGGTGAACAGAGCTCCTCACCCTTAACAATGGAGTAGTTTAGCGATGCATAATAAAAACTAGATCTAAGAATTATGAAAAACAAATCTGTGCTGAGTGTGTTCTACCATAGTGGTAAATCACTCTTTTATATATATCCTAATCTAAATTCAAATTAAAATCTAATCATATCTTAATCTAATTCTAATCTAAATTCAAATCAAAATCTAATCTTATCTTAATCTAATCCTAATTTAAATTCAAATCAAAATCTAATCTTATCTTAATCTAATCCTAATCTTATCTTCTATAGTTACAAAGCTTTATCTTCTTCTCTTGATCTTCAATCAATCTTATCTTCAATCTTCCAATTATGCCCTTGATTATTGGATGGAATTAAGGCTTAACAACTTGGATTGGATTGGCCTTTAACAAAACTGGATGTTGCTGAATTTTGCCTCCCACATATAACGTGGGGTTACTTCCCAAGGTCGTCATTTGCTTTTAATAGCTCACGTATAACGTGAGGATGTACGTGAGCTCTCTGTCAAGTTTGTGCTTTGCCTCTTAATTCCCACGTATAACGTGGGTGACTCACGTATAACGTGTAGCCTCTGTCCAATTCTGCCAATTGAGAGATTAATTACCACGTATAACGTGGAGTAGCCACGTATAACGTGGGGTTTGGAACTTAGAGTTTTTCTCTCATTCTTCTCTGCTTTGTTCTTCCATCTTCAATCCTCTTTGTTTGATCTTTAATCACCTAAAATCATTTGTGAAACACTCTAAACATAAACAAAACTCAAAAGAACATCAAGTTTGTTTGATTGACAATTTGAGAGTATAAATCACAAGAATAATCATATATTTAAAGAGGAATTAAAGCTAAAAACAACCCAAGATGCATACGCATCACATACATTACATTATTTGAGTGCGACTATTTTCAAAAATTTTGTAAAATGTCGCTATATGGTTTTTACTTCTTTAATGCGTTTTTAGTCTTTTTTTTTAATTGATTTTAATTGGGAGTTAACTTTTTTTCCTTCTAAGTTAATATCAGCCATTTTTAAATTTTAAATTTTAATTTCTAAATCTTAATTTCTAAATTCTAAACCCTTTAAAGGAGAGGAATAAAAAAAATAAATTCCACAATGAAGAGATAAAAAAGTTGTGTAATAATCAGCTTCCATATTCTTTTCTTTTGAATTTGTCGTATTTTTCCTTTTTTTTAAACTTTTTGCCTATTAGATATTTTAGACAGAAAACAATATAATTTGAATATTTTTAAATTTGATGGATTTTATATTTTTATTTTAAATCTTATATTTATGCAATAATAATCCGTTCTTCTTAGGTGTTCTGTAACATTGGTTTCATTTGTGTCAAAAAATTGAGTTCTAATTTAATTATAATTAAGAAAATACTAATAACAACAAAATAATAATAATAATAATAATAATAATAATAATAATAATAATAAATCATGCGTTAAATATTTTAGATATAAAAAAGTAAATACTAATTTACTTAGGCATAATAATTGGGTAAATGATGATATATTTCTTTTGGTTTGCTAGATCGTTTCCGTCACACACATATATAGTGAATTATAGTCTATGAAACATGGACACAGACACGGATGCGGGACACGACACGACACGCGACACAGCGACACGCCAAATAACAAAGTATGTTTGGCTAAAAACACGTAACACAAAGTGTCCGTAAAGTATCCGACACGCCGATACGGCAACTTATAGAAGTGTCTGTGCTTCATAGATTATAATGTGTTCCGGATATTGGGCTCACATGGCCCAAATCCATGTCGAACCTCCCTCACGTCGGCTCAAGGCCGGCATCTAGCCCAAATCCCCCACTGGTTCATACAAAGGGCCCACAACATCATTCATCAGACCCACACAAGATCCGGATCATATCTACACCGATCTCGTACGGATTTACCTCCTAAATAATAGGAGCCACCACGGGTATATAAAGAAGAGATCAGCTCTCCTCCAGGTACGTCTTCTAAACCCTATCCAATTGCGTATGTTCAGAGGCTCCCAAATCCTTATTTGGCAACCTTTCTTCCATACGCTATCATTCATTCATAGCAACTCCTAGCCTTCATCCTTGGCACCTCCGGTTACTCCGGGAGTCCCAAAACCCTTGAAGGTACATTCTGTACATTGGCGCCGTCTGTGGGGACTTCCAACAAAAACAAACCATGGTGAACCAAGATGAAGAAGGAGTTCCTTATGATGATCCTTCTGGCGACGAACAACGCCAGAACCCACAGCCAAATCCACAACAAACCGATCTCGATCTCAACGCAACCGCCCACGGTAGCCAAGAGTCGGCAGGACGTAACGCCGAGACAGATGGAGCCCAAAATGGCCAACTAAACTCAGGCGGAGATAGGTCGGGAGGCCGGCGAAACGCCAGCGCCTTTGACAGGCTAGGCCGGGGGAATTCAGAGCCCCGGCCATTCGGCGGAATCGGCATGGACCCTAACCAGATCATGCAAGATCTGAGGCATCGCATGCAAGCGATGGAGCACGAAGTTAAAAAACTTCAGAGTGAAAACACCGAGCTTAAGAATGTCGCCAAAAATTTGAGGGCACGGCGACGTTCGCCACCCCGGCGTCGCGAACGATCTAGGTCACACTCCCCAACTGAAAAACGTCCACGGTCTCCTCCTCGACGGAGACGTCATCGGAACAGTTCTGAAAGTTGGGATTCATCCTCCGATGAATCTCAGGAAGGAAGGCGGAGACGCCCTCACCGCTATAAAAGGATGAGAAACCGAGATGGGACACCGCCCATCGACGGACACATTCCCCTCTCAAGTCGGATCCTCAAAGTCCAACTCCCTAAAGGTTTTGTAAAGCCAACGGACATGAAGTATGACGGCTCTACGGACCCTCACGTTCATCTGAATGACTTCGAGCATCGCATGATTTGCGACGGAGCCATAGATGAAGTCAAATGCCGAGCCTTCCCAGTGGCCTTGAGTGGATCGACAGCACAATGGTTTACGTCCCTGCCAGCAGGTTCGATCTCCTCGTACTCTGAAATAAGAGAGCTTTTCCTCAACGAGTTTACGACGAGTATAGACAACAAAAAGCACCCAATTAACCTCCTCGCTGTGGTCCAAAGGCCTAACGAAACTACACGGAAATACATCGAGAGGTTCAATGCTGAATGCAAAACTATAGATGGACTCGTCGATGGGGCGGCAAGCTTATGCCTCACTAACGGCCTTGCCAACGACGATTTCAGGAAACAATTGACTACCAAACCGGTATGGACTCGTAAAGAGATGCAAGCCAAAGCAAAAGAGTTCATACACCATGAAGAGGTTAACCGCGTAGTAGCGGCCACCAAGAATCAGCAGACGGCCCCCCGAGGCGACGCCCCGTCGCACTACCAAAGGGATAGCCAAAGGGAACGTGGATCTAGAGGGAACCCTAAGCCCTCCAAGCAAAAATATGACCACTATACCCCGTTGGTAGCCTCCATCACTGAGGTATATCAACAGATCTCGGATAAGGGAATCTTACCCCAGGCAAGGACCCTACGAGGAAGAACCCAGAATGCAAAAAACAAGTCCCTGTTTTGCGATTACCACCAAGGATAGGGACACAAGACAGAAGATTGCTATGACCTAAAGGACGCAATCGAGCAAGCCATCCGAGACGGTAAGCTGAATGAATTCACTCAGATCATTCGCGAACCTCGGAACCCCGGACGAGATCGGTCGGAAGGATTGGAGACTCGGAACCCCCGAAACTTTAGGGATAACAATGAATCGGTGTCGATAGTCCCAGTCATCACTGGAGCCAATCATGTGGAGAAATCCAAGTCGGCCCACAAAAAGGATCTCAAGATCTTAGCAACTGTGAAAAGTGCTCCCCCGCAGTTCCCGACGATCACGTTTCATGACAAAGATCTCGAACACGGAATTGCTGACTCCGATACTCCAATGGTAAACTCGGCTCGGGTCAGACCAGGGATAGTCCGAAGAATCCTAATCGACACAGTCGCATATTCCAACATTATGTTCCGACACGCCTTCGACGTATTAGGATTCAAGGATCAGAACCTCAAAACCCATCAACCAGGCGTTATGGGACTTGGCGATCATTTCATCAAGCCGGACGGAAGCATTGAGCTCCCAATCTCCATCGGGACCGAGCACTCACGAAAGACATTGATGGCCGAATTCGTGGTGTTAAAGGACTCCACAGCCTATAACATCATCTTGGGCAGGAAAACGATTAACGATTTCTCTGCAGCCGTATTCACTAAATTCTTGGTTATGAAGTATGAAACGGACTCAGGGTATTTCGGAACCCTACACAGAGACAGGGTGATGGCCGAAAAGTGCAAACATGACAATTTGGCCCTTCGATCCAAATCCCGAGATTCTTCCGGGATTTACCTAGCTGATCTCGATGCTAGGATAGAAGAGCAACCTCGGCCAAAACCAGACGAAGATTTAGAGAAGATACAAATCAGAGATTCCCTGGAACGTCACACGTTCTTGAATCGGAATCTACTTTACGAACTCAAGCAGGAGCTCTCCAACTTCCTCAAGAAGAACGGAGACCTTTTTGCCTTCACACCATCCGACATGTCGGGAATCGACCCATCGGTGATGTCACATTCCTTAGCCATCGACCCTAACCACCGCCCAATCGCCCAACGCAAGAGACGTATGTCGGATGAAAGGGCGGAGGAAGTGAAGAAGCAAACAAAGGCACTCCTAGAAGCAGGATTTATCCGAGAACTACCCTACTCCACTTGGCTGGCGAATGTAGTCTTGGTCAAAAAGGCAAGCGGGAAATGGCGAATATGCGTCGACTATTCCGACCTTAACAAGGCCTGCCCAAAGGACGCCTTCCCGCTGCCCAGTATTGACGGATTAGTAGATGCCTCTTCCGGCTACCAATACCTTTCCTTCATGGACGCCTACTCGGGATACAACCAGATCCCAATGCACAAACCCGATGAAGAAAAAACGGCATTCATCACTCCGGATGGAACTTATTGCTACACAGCTATGCCTTTTGGCTTAAAGAACGCCGGAGCGACGTGCCAACGTCTGATGACCAAAATCTTCAGGGACCTCATCGGCCGGAAAATTGAAGTTTATGTAGACGACATGTTGGCCAAAACAGAAAGCCCGGAAAACCTTATCTCCGACCTTCATGAAGTCTTCGAATCCCTCCGACGCTACAAAATGCGTCTGAACCCCTTAAAATGCGCCTTTGGCATGGAAGCAGGGAAATTCCTAGGGTTCATGATAACTTAGAGAGGAGTTGAAGTTAACCCGGAGAAATGCGAAACGATTCTTCAGCTCCCAAGCCCAGCCAACCTGAAAGAGGTTCAACGGCTGAACGGCAAACTAACGGCGTTGTCTCGTTTCCTCGGAGCATCGGCGAGGAACGCCCTACCTTTCTTCAAGTTAATGCGGAAAGGAATTAACTTTGAATGGACGCCGGAGTGCGAGGAAGCCTTCCTCAAGTTCAAAGCCATATTATCGGAACCTCCAGTCCTTTCAAAACCATTAAACGGCGAACCGCTGTACCTCTACTTGTCCATCACGGACGAATCCATTGCGGCAGCGCTGGTAAGAGAAGACGATTCGGGAAGCCAAATGCCAGTTTACTTCATCAGCCGAGTTCTACACGAGGCCGAGCTACGATACACCAAAATTGAAAAATTGGCGTAAACGCTCCTCGTCTCAGCAAGACGACTCCGGCAATACTTCCAAAGCCACACCATCATCGTCAGGACGGACCAAGCCATCCGAAGCATACTCCAAAAGCCAGACCTGGCAGGTCGGATGCTAGGATGGGCTGTTAAGCTATCACAGTTCGACATTCAATACCAACCCAGGGCAGCCATCAAAGCGCAAGCAATGTCCGACTTCTTGGCAGAGATGATAATCCCAGAAAAAGCGATAGACCAAGAAATCGGATGGAAACTACACGTCGACGGCTCGTCCACGACAACTTCGGGTGGTGCAGGCGTTATCCTAGAAAGCTCAGACGGAGTCATGTTCGAACAATCTACCAGGTATGACTTCCCCATCTCAAACAACCAAGCTGAGTATGAAGCCTTGTTGGCCGGATTAACCTTAGCTCAGGAAGTAGGAGCCCGAGTCCTGGAGGTGTGCACGGACTCACAGGTAGTGAGTTCCCAAATAAACGGCTCTTATCAAACCAAAGATCCGCTCCTTCAGAAATACTTAGCAAAGGTGAAAACAATGACGGAGATGTTTGACAAAGTCACAATAACCCATGTTCCAAGAGATCGGAACGCCAGGGCCGACCTCTTGTCCAAACTCGCCAGCATGAAACCGGGGTCAGGAAATCGTTCCCTCATTCAAGGAACGATCAAACAACCATCAGTATCCATATCGGAGATGACTTGCCTCTCGATAACGGAAACGGCAACATGGATGACTCCGATACTGAGCTACTTGGAAGTCGGAACCCTTCCTGACGACCCCAAGGAGGCAAAAAGGATCAAGAGAGAAGCCGCTAAGTTTACTTTGGTCTTGGGCCAGTTATATAAAAAAGGCATAGATCTACCACTCCTGAAATGCCTCAATCCACCTCAAGCTGAGTATACGCTAAGAGAGGTTCATGAGGGATGTTACGGCCACCACATTGGCGGAAAGTCTTTAGCTCGGAAGCTCATCCGAGCTGGATACTACTGGCCAAATATGATGAAGGATACAGTTGAATTCGTTCTGACATGTGAAAAATGTCAACTTCACGAGGATTTTCACCAAGCACCCCCAGAGAAGATGACCCCAATATCGGCGGACCAACCATTCGGCACGTGGGGAATCGACCTTATGGGACCTTTCCCACTAGCCCCCGGCCAGCTGAAGTACCTCATCGTCGGCATCGACTACTATACGAAGTGGATCGAAGCAGAGCCTCTCGCCACCATCACGGCAGCAAAATGTTGGAAATTTGTGTGGAGACAAATCATCACCCGATTCGGGATTCCGTCGATCCTTATCACGGATAACGGAACCCAATTTGTGGATAAGAAGTTTAAAGAATCGGCCTTAGAGTTTGGGATTAACCAACGCTTCTGCTCGGTTGAACACCCTCAAGCCAATGGCCAAGTCGAGTCAGCAAACAAGATCCTTGTGAAAGGACTGAAAAAGCGACTTGACGGCGCCAAAGGTCTTTGGACAGAAGAACTAGCATCCGTCCTATGGTCTTACAGAACAACCCCTCAATCCTCAACCGGCGAAATGCCCTTCCGGCTAACATACGGGGTTGAAGCCATCATTCCGGTAGAGATCGGCGAACCCAGCCTAAGGCTACTCCTCGGCATAGAGGATACCACGGCAGACCGTAATCTGATAGATGAGGTTCGATCGGAAGCTCACCTCACGGAAATGGCCCTGAAGCAAAGGATGAGTGCTAGATACAACAAGGGAACCATCAGGAGACACTTTGAAGTCGGAGACCTAGTCCTATGACGGAACGACATTGGGCCCCCAACGTCAGGAGAAGGCAAGCTAACCCCAAACTGGGAAGGACCCTATCGTGTGACCTCGGACCTCGGCAAAGGAGCATACAAGCTAGAGCGACTCAACGGAGGAGAACTCCCGAGAAGCTGGAACGCCACCAACCTCCGACGGTTTTTCTCTTAAAATTCCCTTGTTTTTATTTATCTTCTTAGATATAGCTATAGGACAGCTGCTATCTTTATCCTATTCGCATTTTCCCTTTCTAACTTAGCCAATTGGGTACTCTTTTCCCTATCCGAGGTATCCTACACCGAGAGGTCGGAAGGTTTTAACAAGGCCCACATTATCCAATAAAATAATTTGTTCTCTTTTATATATGACCATACGATTTACCCGCCAGTATCGGCCTCAATCAACGGTTTATCAAGCCTAACCAATAACGGCATCGTTTAACGTCGGGAATGGTGAAAGGCACTACTTAATCTTTACCTTTCCCATTCTTAACGAAGGAAAGAAGTTAAACTAAGTCCCGGAAGGACGGAACTGATCACTCCACTTCCAAATAACTTAGGAAAATTTGAGTTCCAATTTCCACTTATAAATTCGCCCTATCTCTAAGACTGAAAGCGGCAAAAACAAAAGAGAATGGAAAACGGAACGAATTGTCGGCAAATAAAATATAGCCAAAACGGCAAAAACACTTAGCCAAATATATTCATTTCTAAACAAACAGAACACGTTAAGCCGGAAAGTAAAAATCTTTGTTTTTACAAAAAAGGAAATCCGACCCGGTTAAACACGGCACGACGAATTCCTTACTAAAATTGTTCAAATAAGGATCCGACCCGGACAAAGCACGGCACGTCGGACCCCCACCACTACAACTATTACAAAACATAAAAATACGCTAAGTGTTTTTATAAGAAGTAAAGAAACTAAGACCCCGGAGGGGGATCCACGATTTGCCCATCCACCACCTCCTTGAAAGCTCCAAGAAGAGAGACGTCGACGTCAGGAGCCAACACAAGGATCTGCTCCTTCAAAGCAGCCTCCGTTTCCTTCACGGCATCCTCGGCCACCTTCAGCATTTCTTGCCGGCCTGCCTTCGCAGCAGTAAAAGAGGCTTCCGCCTTATCCGCACGAGCCTTCTCGGCCGTGACCTGCTTCTTCAGAGACTCCAGCTCGGCCAACAAGCTGGCCTCACGGTCCTTCAGGCGCTGGACCTCGACATCTCTCTCTTTACCGACCTTCAGCGAGGCCTCCAGATCTCTCTCAGCATTAGCCTTAGCTACCTCCGCGTCGGCCTTCTCCTTTTCGAGCCCAATCCGACGTTGATCTAGCAGCTTCATCTCCCCGGTCAATTGGGTACATCGACGCTCCCAATGATCAGCCAAGGATAGCCGCGGCTCGACCGACTTCAGGATTGTGGCAGAGCGGAGCATAGCCCATTGAACCCAACGGACGCTCTCCATCGGGTCATAGTCATGAAGAGCCTCCACAGCACGGGGACCCATGAAGTTATTCTCGATGAACCCCGACGCATCGAAAGATCGGTCAATGGGGCAAAGGTCCCGCTGACCACCATCAGAGGTCCTCGGCCTTTTCCGTGTTGACGTCGTCTCATCGTCAGCTAGCTTTCCAGCAGGAGATGATGGAACGGCCTCAACCTGATGCTCCGGCCCTTCTTCCTGAATCGGAGAAGAAATCTCCAACTTAGTAGTGGCCCCCCCTCCGACAGTAGAAGACCCGCCACCCTCTGGGTTCGACGACGACGCCTGACCACTCGTCGGATCAAGAACGATCGGACCCTGTGGATTCTGCTGCATAGCTTGGCGGAGAAGCGCCAACGATTTCTTCCCTCCGGCCATGTTCATTGGAAAAACGAAAAACATCAGAACATGAGATAAATCGCAAACAAGAAGGAGAAAGGAGAAACAGAACAAAACTCCACATACAAATCTCCTCCCTAGCGCGTTCGGGATTCCCCAACACGGCCTTGGGCTTCAAAAAACGTTTGGAAAAAAGCCACAATAGAATGTCGGTCGTATCCCTCTGCTCGTCGTTCAATCTTTTATAAGAAACCGGGACATAATTTAGCCCGGCGTCCTTGCTCCAGTAGGACGAGAACCGGCCGGCATCCCGTTCCAACGTAAGCCAAAAAGGGAGGATGGTTGCCGACGGGAAATACCTTAAAATATCGACCCTTAAAGTCGTGGAAGGACTCCTCGTACAAGCCGAAGATCCTTCGGTATTTCCCGGGACGAACCGACATATACCCCTTCTTGGTCTTACCTTCGGCGTTGGGGGAGAACACGGTGAATAAATATAAGAACACTTCCGGGTCTTGCGGAAGCTCGAGATATTCTGTCACCAACTCGAAACACCGGATCGACGACCAGGCGTTAGGGTGGAATTGGGACGGAGCGACGAAACAGCGTTGAAGTAACCGCTGCTAAAAAGAAGTGAAAGGAATGCGAACACCAAACTCTGTAAACATCACCTCGTTCACCCACAACCAATGGGGAACTCGGGGATGTTCCAGGTTGAGTTCGCATATCCTCTCCCCACGTCGCGGAAGCTCGACCCGGTAGTGTTCCTCTTCCTCCCCACCGCCGCAAATGACGCCGGACTCCTTCAATGACTTCAGGTAGTCCTCTGTTAAAGTCGACGGACTACCCAGAACGTCACGGGTAGCCCAGCTGTATAAGGGGTTTAGTTCGTGAGGCATCTGAGCCTCCTCAACCTCGCGAACCCCCTCTTCGGGATTATCTCCCCTGACTTCGACCATTCTACCTGTTCGGGAAGAAGAAAATAAAAATGAATTATAAAAGTTATCAAATTTGGTTTTATAAACACAGTATTCTTCCCAAAGAAAGGAGAAATGGCAGAAGTAAGGAAGACCCCCAAACAAGAAAGAAAAAGGAATGAGAATGGCAGAAAAAAGAATGGGTAAAACTCACCACGATGAAGAAAACGGAGATTTCTGGAAAGAGAAGAATCGGCGGAGGAGAAGATGAACACTCGAAGCACTCAAAGCTTTCTGAAACTCCAGAGAATGAGAGTATGAAAGAAGACGAAGTAAAAGAGGAATATCTTCCCTCCTAACCATTTATAAAAGACGAGAAAAGACTCTTTTGCCCCTAATTGCAAGGAGTTAATGCAGGGTGAAATGGGGAAATCCCATTAGATGTAACTCCCATCATTACTGCGAAAAACGAGGAGACACCTAACTCCCTCTCTCCACGATTCCGAAAAGACGCGCACGTTAGCAGTCAGAAACAAAACGACAACTCCTAGAAACTTCTCCAAAACGACTGCCGCGACCAATAAACGACGAGCGTTCAACACGCCGGAATGACGGAACCCGATTAAAGTGAGAAACATTGCTTACAAAAATTGATTAAACTCAAAAGATCGGATCTCCCGACCTTCCGAGCTAGGGGGCTACTGTTCCGGATATTGGGCTCACATGGCCCAAATCCGTGTCGAACCTCCCTCACGTCGGCTCAAGGCTGGCATCTAGCCCAAATCCCCCACTGGTTCACACAAAGGGCCCACAACATCATTCATCAGACCCACACGAGATCCGGATCATATCTACACCGATCTCGTACGGATTTACCTCCTAAATAATAGGAGCCACCACGGGTATATAAAGAGGAGATCAGCTCTCCTCCAGGTACGTCTTCTAAACCCTACCCAATTGCGTATGTTCAGAGGCTCCCAAATCCTTATTTGGCGACCCTTCTTCCATACGCTATCATTTATTCATAGCAACTCCTAGCCTTCATCCTTGGCACATTCGATTACTCCGGGAGTCCCAAAACCCTTGAAGGTACATTTTGTACATAATGAATCCGAACAAAAAGGGGGCTACTAAAAAGGAACTAATAACATAACTAATTGGACCCTTGACATAATTAAGTAGCATGATGATATGATATATGAGTAGCAGCAAATATTCACATACTTTTTTATTGATTTAATTTTGAGCAATAACTAACACTTTGATTAAAAATGCACGCAGTGGATTTTGCATAACTGGAATGACAAAGAATGTTTGAAGATTTTGAAAAATTGTAAGGAAGCAATCATGAACAAAGGCAAAGGAGGGAAGGTTATTATCATAGACATGGTATTAATGGATGATGATGAGAAAAAAGGTGATGATGAATATGTTGAAACACAACTGCTCTTTGACATGATGATGATAATTGTTAGAGTATATCAGTATCAATTAGTATCAATTAGTATTTGATACCATGTTAAGATAAGGAGAGAGAGTACACAATAGAAAAAAGGTTTGTATATTAGAATTACATGAGAGATGTGTCTAACATATTATAATGTATGGTCTATTTATAGGCAAAGAGAGAATCACAATAATAATAACCTAATATCCTATAATTATGAGTAATATCAATCTAATAAACGCACGATGCTAATTGACACTGATATACTCTATCAATAATATTGTTCGCAGGAAAAGAGAGAAATGAAAAAGAATGGGCCAAATTAATATTTTCTGCTGGATTTAGCAACTATAAAATATTTCCAATTCTTGGATTAAGGTCCCTTATTGAGATATATCCATAGCAAACTTATCACAACAATAAAAGAGAACATTGTATGTTAGAACTCATCACAACACTATTTCATATTCCTTTATATTGATTAATATTCCGATCCTTTAATCAAGTTACCAATTCCTTTGAGTATGTTAGACTTTTTTTTTTTTAATATTTATTTACTATTGATGTAAATGATAAAAGATTTATCATGTGTATTCTCCTTGTATTTAACTGGAAAGGGTATAAAATATATGTTAAGAAATTTTTATATAATTTTACTAGATAATATAATAAATATATATGTGACTTTCTTTATTAATTTAAACTTTTGAGATAAGTGAATCATAAATCATGATATATATATATATATATATATATATATATATATATATATATATATATATATATATATATA
>JASCZI010000154.1:32620-51174 GCA_036250425.1 Stylosanthes scabra
CAGCTCCAAAAGAAAATAAATTTACTTAGCATAAGACAAAAAAATGTCTATAAAAGAAATTCACGCAATCTAAAATAAGGCTATGATATTATATGAAAAAACATATTAAAAATATAATAATTTATATATTTTTTCTATAAATTCAAGATTTTAAATAAATTATTTCACCATAATTTTCTTTTGGTGGGAACTAAAATGGTCCAATCTGACATTCAACAGATAACCCCATAATTTTATAATGGGTAAAGTATACTTTTTGTCCCTAAAATTTGCAAAAAATTTTAAAAGTATCCCTAATTTTCAATTTAATTCAATTTTGTCCTTAAAGTTTGTGAATTGCCTCAATTTTACCCCAATTTATCTTTTTGTTAAAATCAAACAGGTAACATTAGTGATGTGGCAATTACCGTGTGTAACATGGCTTGGACTAACTGGCTAGGTGAATATTTATTTTTTACATATTTTTATATCCTGTAATAATTAAAAAAAATAAAAGTACAATTCCAAAAATACAAAAGGCTTTTGAGCCCTAATCCCCTCTTTTCATCACCTTTTTTTTTTTTTTTTGCTGAGATTCATCATCTTCTTCTCTTCGCCAGTTTTTGTTGAAAAATAAAATTTATCTTTGTGCAATTTTGTTGCAGTTGATTACACTTATTAATTGAATGCATTATTGAAGAAAAAAACATCAGTAATTAGTTGTGGCATTTTGCAAAGAGGAGCAAGCATCGTCTTCCTTCCTAGCTTCAATTGCCAAGTAGCAATATGAACACACTTTAGAACTTCACAACATAGCCACCCTTCCTAAATCTCTTCTAATTTATTAATTATCAATTCAAAGTTTCAAACCCACCCCGGCACCCACTTATCAATTCAGACCCTCCCAGCCACTTCTCTCTTCTCTTCTTTTGGGTACCCCTTTCTCTCTCTTTCCGTCACAGATCCGATCAACAACAACGCTTACAAATAAACACTATTCATTTCTCTTGAGCTCTTCCCCACTGTATATTACTCATTCTATTCTTCTTCCACACTCTTATACCAGAGGCAGAGACAACATAACAAAAAAAAAGAGACTAAACCTAGGATCAATAACTAACACGAACATGAAGAACATACCAACAATGGAGATAAACAGAAAATTGTGCCGATAATGGAGAACCCACGCCAGGAACGCCACTTGCGCCACAGTAGACGTAGTCACCGTCGTAGCCACACCAACCCAGCATCGCCTCCTCGTCGTCGATTGAACCAGACGTCACCTCTCTCCCTCGATTCTGATCGTCACTGTCAAGTTGCTATCTCCGTCATTGCTCTGTTCTTGTATTTAAAAGAGTGAATGTGAAGATGGTGGCTTGGTTGGGAGGGGTTGTTAATAGCAAAGGCTATTTTGGTAAATGAATAAGGAAACAATTGGTAGTTTAGTAATTTTGCAACAAAGTTAGCCACATCACACAGTACTGTGAAGACCCGTTAACTATTTTAACGGAAAAATAAGTCAGGATAAAATTGAGGCAATTCGCAAATTTCAGGGACAAAATTGAATCAAATTGAAATTTAGGAATACTTTTGAAACTTTTCGCAAATTTTAGGGACAAAAAATATACTTTACCCTTCTATAATTGAAGAATAGAGATGAAGATTAAAGTTCAGAGCTAGGAATCAAGAATCTGAGCTCATAGTTTGTGAAGGAGGAAACAAAGAGAAGAGAAAGATGAAAGAGAAAGGAAGTAAGCAAGAGAAACAGAAAGCAAGAAATGATTCTAAATGTACAATACTACATGAACAATGAGAGAGCCAAATATTTATACTCTCCACTAAATACAATCCAAAATACATGATCAAGAATACTGAATACGCTACAAAATACAAAATACCAAATACAAATATATACTTTGTATACCTCTAACAATCAGATTTCCTGCCAAAAATAATCTCATAAGGTGTTTTCATTTGAAATGGGCGTGTAGGTATTTTATTTAGAGAAAAATACAAACGAGTACAAATGAGGCCCCTGACAATTACATCGAAAAACAACAAGGTCCCTAAAAAAAACACACCCTTCCCGGCCCCTGATCTTTCATTTATAAGACTTCTCAGCCCCTATTTTGTTACATCATGAGGGATAAAATTGTCTCATAAGATAAAAGATTAGGGACCGGAAAGTCTCACAAATAAAAAATAGAGGCCGAAAATGGTGTGTTTTTTTATCAGGGACCTCATAGTCCCTCGAGAGTAATTATTAGGGGCTGAGTTGGTTATTCACTCATTTATTTACGAGATAAACAGCGGTTATGAATGCTGAATTCCAAAAAATAAAAGGTTTAGAGGCAGAGGCTAGTAAAAACAACCTTATCTATAACATTTATAACAACATATAAAGGCGTTAGAAAGGTTTTGGTGTCCAACTTTTATTTCATTTTCTACCTTTTTATTATTCAGCACGACTAATAACTGCATAGATATCTTTGGGCTATTAAGTCATTAAACAATAGAAAATCACATAACTGCCAACACGCTTATCAACCCACTAGATAAAAAATAACTTCCACTTCGTCAACATTCTACTTCATTTCTATTTTACTCTCATTTGCTTCCATCTTAGTTCCTATTCTTCTTTTTTGATTATTTTTTTCTCCGTCAATTTTATATTATTTAATTGAGATTTATTTTTTCCAATAACAATTAGTGAGAGATGGGTGATAGTTGCTGCACATTGGATTTGGAAAAAAGTAACTTGCTCAATTTGTCCAGTGCTCAACAGTGTCTTTCTCCAGATTATGAAACAGTAAAGTCAATGTTCTAACAAAAAAAAAAGCACAATCCTCACTTTATTTTATCCTCAGTGTATGTTATTTTTAGCGCTACTAATCGTGGAATAATTTTTAGGTGCATTTTTTTTTCTCAAAAATCTTCTTCCCTTATTATTTTTTCTCAAACTCAACATCATTCTGATAAAAAAATACTTTTCTTGCCAATTCCAAAATCTAAATTAAATATCACCACCAATTAATGGTATGTTTTTTTTAATTGATTATGTAGTTTGTAATTTAATAAGATTGGGTATGTATAATTTTTTTTTTCATCTTTGTTCCATTTTAATTACAGTTTATCTTTTGAGTAGGTTATAGTGCTAACGGACTGAAAACTTTGGAAATAAGACTTAAAGAAGATGTTCAAAAAAAAAAAAAAAGACTTAAAGAAGCTTCCTACTATATCGATGCTTTGTGTGATAGGAATAAGAAATTTGTATATAATCTAATTTATATACTATGATGTAAGTTCCAATTTTTTTCATATATTCTGTAATTTTTTCTAAAATTATTTTACGGTTGTTATTTAATTCATATTTTGTTTATTTTAATTTCTAGAAATATATAAGTTACAGCAAAGGAGAAAAATAAACTTGTTGTAGATGAAAATAAAGAAGACGAAAAAAGATATAGAGGTCGAGGGAGTTGGAAATAGTGGCAAGAGCATTTTTCCTCTTTTCCTTAAGCAAACTCAATTTTACGTGAGTAAAAAGCTTTTATTTTAGTATTCACTAATGAATGTTCAACCATTTAAGTACGTTATTGTGTTATATATGGAATTATTTTTCTTATTTACTGTTTCTTTATATATATTCTACACTTTTTTCATTGTGATTTTTGTGTTATATATTATTGTTATAAATTAACTACTATTAGGTAAATCAAATTAAACAAAAAAAAAATAACTATGAATATTGATAATAAAAAAATTAAGGATACTAAGAAGGAGTACTAAGAGTACTAAAAAAATGTTATATAATCTTTTCTTTTGATTTATTTTCTTCCAATAAAAAAAATTAATTTATTTTTATTTTTGTGAACAAATTATAGTATCAATGTTTGGAAACACATTAATTGGAAAAAAAAAAAGCAAGACATAGAAAATGAGTTAATGTAAAAAAAATCCATGATCAAAGATTTTTTTTTGTGTCCATCCATGAACAAAGATTAGTAGTGTTGCACATAATTTTAATTTTACTATTGCGGCAAACCATATATCATGTTTTATCACCTGCTTGGTGCTCTTTTATTGGGTATATATGTAGAGCAGGGAGATTAGTTTAACTAAACAATTTTTTTAAAAAAATTCAATTAATTATTGGAATTTAGATGTAAGTTTATTTGAAATACATTCCAACCTTTTAATATATAATTGACAAACACATAAATAAACATTTTAAATAATAAAATAATAACATGTAAGGATTTTAATATTCTTTATAAATACTTAAATATAATTTGATAACGACTTATTTTTGTATTTATTGATATAGTCAAATTGAATTCTTATATTATTAAACCACGTAAATCTAATGGCAAAATAGACAAGAACTTGATATATTATTCTTAAGACTGAATTTAATAATAAACATTGAAAATTTTTAAGAAATAAAATATTAAGATATATTTAGTTTGTTTTCTTCTTTTTAGTTTCTATTTTTACTATTATTTGTTTTTAGAAATTTGAGAACAAAGAAAATAATAAAAATATTTAAAATTTATTTTATATATATATCTGTAACAATATATCATGGGGATTGAGAGTTTTGGTGTCTAAATTTAATTTTTAATATTATTCTTCTAATAAATCTATTTCTATTTTTCATTTTCTTTCCGTAAATAATTCCACTGCTTTTCATATTAATTATCTTATTAATTCTTTTTAATAATAGAAGGATAATGTTCAAAATAGTCCCCAAAAGATGGACTGATAATCATTTTAAGTCCCTGAATGGTTTTTTTTAGTCAAAATTGTCCCAAAAAAATTAAAATTCAATCAAGTTAGTCCTTTCGTTAAATAGTTGACAGGATCCGTTAAATATTTGACAAGATCCGTTAACGTCTTACTAGCTGACTCATTAACTCACATTAGTACTGAACCAGCTTAATAAACCAGACAAATAAACCATAAAATAGAACCAATGAACTTAGAATTTCACTCCTTTTCCCTGTCTTTGGCAGAGGCAGCCGGAATAGCCATAAACCAACGCTGAGAACGAGCAGAACAAAACACATTTTAAATCAAAGAAACACTAGATAACAATGGCAGTGAACTAGAATCAATCTTTTCAAAGAAACAGGAAAACAGAGTAGAGGTTCTGATGACACACAATGAAGGAAAATGATTGGCAATTGCAGAATCGAAGGAAAGGCCAATACAGAACCCTAAATTGACGAGGAACAAGGTGGCACTGGCTCGACAGCATCAACCAACGATAACAGAGACAAGAGTAGGTGCAGTGGCAGTGGCTAGGCAGAGCAAGAGCATTACGGGTTCTGTCAACTCCGGCGACATCCGAGAGCACCAGCGGTGACCAGACGGAGGCTTCTGGCAACAGCGGCGGCGGAGCAAAGCTTGGAAACGGCTGCAACTCGGTGGCGATGGAAGGAGAGGTCACCGACGACGGCAACGGGCGCGACGCCAGTGACGAAGCCCTAACCTCCTCCGTCGCGACCATCCATGGCTTCGTTTCTCCTTTCCCGCGGCTTCCTCGGGCACGGCGGCACTGTGCAGCTCCACAACGACGGTGGGAGAAGCTCCTTCCCCTTCTCTCTCATCGCGTCTCTCTCTCCTCCTTACAGATGGAACCGCGACGGCGACGGTGCCCTTCGCCGGCGATGTCCCCTTCTTCTCCCTCTTCTGCTCTTCTTCCTTTCCTTCTCTCAAGTTCTGTTCTCTCTAACCTATCCCTGCGTCTAGCTGATTGTGTGTGTTTGAGAAAGAGTATTGTGAGTGAGAGTGATGCAGCGGGCTTTACTTGAGAGGGGTCGGTGAGGGTGAGGGAGTAGCGCCGCTTGTGAACTGGGAAATGTGAATGACTGACTGAGTGTGTGTGTCGACACTGAGAGTTGTGATTTCAGGGTTTTTTAATTTGGGGCTAAAGTGCAATTATTAGAAATAGGGAGGTTACATATAAAATTTTAAAACATCACATTTACACTCTCAGGTCCGATTCGGTTCGGTTCAGGTTTTGGGATCGATTTTGCACACCCCTTAGTAAAACGTTAACGGATCCTGTCAAATATTTAACGGAGGGAGTAACTTGATTGAATTTTAATTTTTCGGTGACAATTTTGACTAAAAAAATCATTCAAGGACTAAAATGATTATCAGTTAATCTTTCGGGGACTATTTTGAGCATTATCCCAATAGAGATTTGTTTATTACGTATTATTTTTAAGATTGAATATCATATATTATATTTAAAAACTTTTCTTTTTTTAAAAATTCTTTGCTTTCAAGACAAGAGACATAATATAATTAAAATATTGATCAAATGATAAATTAATAAAGTAAATAATGTATTCCTAAAAATTATAATAATTATCAATTGAAAATTCATTAAAAAAAGTGGCTGAACAGGCACGATAGTGCTCGTGCCTATGAAGCCGTTAGTTTCTATTATGTACCTATATTTGTGCTTAATACTTTCCTGTTATTGATGTATATATGAGCAGGATAAACGATGTAAGATGCCATGTTCATAGTTGTTTTTATTAAAAACAAAAAGACATATGAATACATATGAGTTGGGTCCAATTTGGACAACCAAAAGCAAGAAAAAGTGGAATCTCCACAAGAATTAAAATGTAAATATTAAATAAATTTAGAGAGAAAGATACTAAAAAAAACAAAGAAAGATGATATCTTTGAAACACAAGGTTGGTCTCGACGACGGAGGCAAAAATCATTTGGAGAAGATCCGGCTTCGAAGATATGTTGGCGCAGCGGATACCATTGTTGATATTTTTTTCGTAGACCATAGTACCCGTAATATTATGTAGAAATCACAAGATCTCAATTTAAATTTCACCATTCAAGATTGACTGTTGGTTTCACAGATAAAACCATTCTCGGGAGAGTAGGATATACAAATCCCTTTCAGTTTATGGAAGGTCAGGGGTCTCTCCAAACCCTAACAATTCCTGCAAAATACTCTTATATCATGAAAGATAAGAGAAAACCATTAGGCTGGCTTCAAATTATCTTGAAATCAACCTCCATTGTCCGAGATGCAAAGAATCTTCTAATAAGCCTATTCAACACAAATCTTCACTCCTTTTCTAATATCTTCTGAGTACTCCAAATGAACAAGAGAAATTCGAACACCAGAAAAATTCTATTAGGGCACAAGAAAAAACTCTAGCAGAACACTAGAGCACATGAGAAAACTCTAATAGAGCACAAGAAAAAACCCTAATAAGATACAAGAGAAAACTCTAGCAGAACACTAGAGGACAAGAAAAACCCTAATAAGGCACCAATTTGCATTTTAATTGAGTGAGAGGTAATCAATAATTGAAAATTACGACAATGAATAATAGTGTAAGTTTTCGTTATTTTATATCAATACATTTTTTATATATAAGTTTAGTTTTCTTGGTATTTATATATAATTTTAGTTTTAAACTATAAATACTAGTGTATTATTATTAATAGGTTTAACGTGTCTACTGATTTGTTCTTTTATTTATTAAATTAATTAATTGTAACTATTGAAAAAAATGCAATTAATTATCAACTTAGGATAACAAGTAGACAACAAAAAAAAACCTTAGGATAACAAGTTGTTTATAATTCAATGAAGATTTTGAGTTTAAATTTTGAAAATAATATTTTTTTTAGAAATTATATAATATAAACATTGATATTTAACAAATTTATTTTGATATATTTTTGTCCCACTACTAAAATTTTCTGAATCTGTCACTAACAAAAATAACAACACTTACGAAAGAAAAAAGAAAAATAAGGAGGAAGGATGATGGTAATGATGGTGGCGGGAATGGCAAATTTGGCGACGAGGCCAACGAAGATGAAGACGAAAACGGGTGGGCGGCGCGGTTGCTACGGCGGAAGGAGACGGAAAAGGCAGATGAGAGACGAAGTTTTTTTTTTTTTTTGTTTGTTTTAAGAGAGGAAGTTTTGAGAATAGAGAAAAAGAGGTGGAGGATGGAGCGTGGTCGTGGATAATATCAAAAAGACAAATGTGGATGTGGATGGATATCGATACGCTTAGATTAAATGAGTTTAATCTAAAAATTTAAATGAAGTTGACCGTGCCTTACTGGACCACAAAATTAAATCAAAATACTAGATCGGCCGTGTCACCAAAAATAAATAAAACAAAAAGAAAAAAAAAATGACCAAACTAATTAAGCCTAATAAAGTGAATCAAACTGAACCAATTTAGGTATTTAGCACACAAGGCTATTTCGCCTTGCTAGTTGCTAGTGGACTAGTGGTGACGATATCTGCCGCCCAAAGGGTGCAATTTGGGTTTGAACCAGGTAGCAATAACTAATTATAACAAAATATCCTTCAAATACAAAATCAGCCTTGTACAAAAAAAAAAAATCAGCCACCATTAATCCATCATTTCATTAATTAAATCTGTTTAATAATAAATTTCAAATTAATTTAGATGATAAATATTTTAATAAAAAGTCTTGATTTTAAGTTTTCAAATTGATCAAATAAGTAAATAACTAAAGAAACATTGTTTCAACAAAATAAAATAAAATAAAATAAAGTGATTTCTAGCTAACCGTTTATGACTTTTTTAATGATCATTAGAGGAATTCAATTGTGTCATCATGATTAATACTAGCCATCATAGTCCAAGAAAGTTTATTATTATTATTATTATTATTATTATTATTATTATTAACGATAAAACCCCAAATAACTTTCTAATTAGTATTAAATTATTAAACAATAAAACCCCAAAACTTATTAATTTGTTTGTTACCTCTAATAATATGTAATTTTCTATGTGGAGGGTTACTCTGCACTTTATATATACATATATATCAACTAGAATTAATCTTGCTGTACACCTCTTTTTGGTGTACACCTCCAACCAAGTGTTAAACGAACAGATTTTTATTACTAGAACGAACAGATTTTTTAAAGCAAACGAACCGATTTTTAACATGTTCGTGTCAACTATAAAATATGTTCGTTGTATATATAGATTTCTGTTCGTGCACGAACAGAATTTTACTACTAGAACGAACAGATTTTTAAAAGCAAATGAACAATTTTTAAAATCTGTTCGTGTCAACTATGAAAATATGTTCGTTGTATATAAAAAAATCTGTTCGTTTGGGACTTAGTTGGAGATGTACACCAAAAAGAGGTGTACATGTAGCATTACCGTATCAACTAATAGTGAACTACAGATGATACCTTCTCTAGGCAGGGACAATTTATATCTATCTTATTTAAAAATTAAAAGGTTAGTAGTATTTTTACTAATTGTGACAGAAAAATTGAAAATATAGGTACAACAAATATTAAACCAAACATATTTATGATGTTAGGTAGGAGAAAGGAAAAAAAAAAATACAAAATTACAGTCTTATAAATAAAGTTATAAACCAAGCTAGATCGTATGGGATCGAAATACAAGACAAAATATTTAGTTGTTCTGATTTCATACACAAATTTTTAATCTATCATTTTAACCATTTTAAAATAATAAAATAAAATAAAATATACATTATATATTTTATACAATAATATTTTATTTTATTATGTCAGGTTGAATTTTTTTGAACATCTAAACTTTTGAATTTTTAACTCTACAATTTGATGATAATTTGAAATTTTCAAAACTTAGTTTAAACAAGATAGTGTGGTAGGTTTTTTTTTTCACTTAACAAAAAAAATAAATACATAAAATTTAGGTCCAACTAAGACAATCACAAGAAAAAAAAGTGAAATTTCTATGAAAGGAGCGTCTATGGTATGTGCAATGAAAAAAATCCATACACATGAACAGGACGTGTCCTGAAATGGTGAGTGATTAATCAAAAGTATGGCATAATCTTTTGTTTGGGCAATGGACTCCCATGGCCAAAAAGAAAAACAAAAGAAATGGTAAGTTTATTGGGCAATGGTCAGTTTATGTAACATGATCGACCACCATTCTCTTAAACTCATGCTTGCATGCAGCCGTTGGCTTGCGAGGGAAACACCACTAGCAGCTGCATAAATCAAAAGGAGAGGGATCGAATCCCGCTCAAGTGCTGAAAAGAAAATGAATGGTGTGTGTGTGTGTGGTGGTGACACAGTCACCTTTGTCAAAAAAAAATAAAAAACTCATGCTTGCATGTTGCATGATATCTACGCATCAACACATTAGTGTCTCAGTCAAAGTTAACATGGAGAGCTCATGGCAACACACTTCTCCCCTCAATCTTTCTTTTGCATAACATTATCCTTTTAATACCAACCTAAACTCCAACCACAAATATTGACAGCAACATTCTAACTCTTCTTATTTTCTTTTGAATCCTTCAACACTATGAATCCCACAATCTCATCTACTTACTTTTGGGTTTTTCCTTTGATCCACCAATATCTCTTTCTTCATCATCAGTCATATTTATTACTTTTTTTTTCTCTAATTATTTTTTTATGATAATTATTAATATTTAAATTATTTTTAAACACACAAATACCTTTGTCAGCAACCCATTAACAAATACAAATATTTTATTTTTTTTTTTTTGGACTGAACAAATATCCTATTCAATAAAGCTATCTAGACGGGATCCAATTTTTATTTAGTCAAGATACACTATTTTTTTAAAAAAAAATCAAACCTCTCAAAATTATTAAAATCCTTCAATTATATAAGGCATGCAACCATTGTTTGTTGTCCAAGACTTTCACAACAACTTTCTTTGGCAACCGGCAACCATAGAAATAATTTAAGAGCTCTCCAAAAACAAAATGAGCCACTAGGCCCATTGCCTCAAACAAATTAGCATAACATTATGACTCATCATTTATAATTACTTCACTTTAAATATCACATGTTCAGTTGTTCACACGCCATCGTCAGACATCCTCTGAACTTGTTATTCCTGCTCCACAACTGCTCATCATTGTGTAATGTTTTTCAACACGCGTTGTTACATGTATGGCCAACTCCACAATCCATACCTCTGATTGTCTCCTCCTTTCATACCGTAGAATTTCCCTTCTATGAAAACCAAAGATGCAAATATTATATGAACATAAAAGAAGATTAAGAAAAGTGATATTTTTGGAATTCAATCTTGATTTTGATGACAGAGGCAAAAATTATTTGAAAAAGATGTGGCTTCAAAGAAGTGTTGGCACACCGGGAGACAGTTGTAAATAACTTTATTGTAGTACCCTTAGGATTATGTAGAAACATTTATCAAAAACTTCAGTTTACATTCCACAATTCAAGATCGATTATTGGTTTCATAAATAAAATCATTTTCGGGAGAGTAGGATATACCCCCTATGTTTATGGAATGCCAGGGGTCTCCCCAAACCCTAATAATTCCTTGCAAAATACTCTCATGTTTTCTTTGGCACCAATTGACGGCTGGTGCCTTCCATTTCAGTAAATTGAGCAAGAATCATCGTTACAGAAAAACTATTAGATTGGCTAAATGATCTTAAAATCAGCTTCCATTGTCTAAGAGGAAATGGATTTATCAACAAAAAGTTTTCCAATAAACATATTCAAACAAGCCTTCACAAGATCGTGTATTCCAAATGAGTATGAGAAACTCTAATAGAGCATGAAAAAAAAAACTCTATTACGGCACAAGAAAAACTGTAACAAAGCACTAGAAGAACCCTATTAATAAGGCACAAATTAAAAGAAAACTCTAATAGAGCACCAGCAAAAACCTAATAGAGCAAAAAAAAAAAAAAAGCAAAAAAACTAACAAACCACTAAATAATACATTCTTCTTGATAATTCTTGCTTCTACTTAGTGGAGCCGGAGATAGCGCGGTAGTTAATTATAACAAAAATATCCTTCAAACTAAAAAATCAGCCATCATTAAGCTATCATTTTATTAATTAATTGTGTTTAATAATAAGAAATTAAAATTAGTTTAGATGATAAATATTTTATTAATCTTTTAATAAAAACTTGAGATTAAGTTTTAAAATTGGTAAAATAACTAAAGAAAGATTGTTTTAAAACACTATATCCGGTCATTTTCAATTTAAATAAGTCCATTCTTAATGATCCAAAAATCTCAATTCATTCTCCAACCATTTAAAAATTGAGATAAATAGACCTTTAAAATCAATTAGAAGATTGAATACCCAACCCGACTCATGTCCATTTTTTTTTCGATTATTCAAAAGGCTCATGTCCATTTTTTAGTAGAACAAGGCGTCCTCTGACCAAATTAAAGGGACACATCGGCCCTATCTATTATCAGGTAGGACAACGCAGCCCATTACAAAATAAAAAAGACAAATCGGCCCTTGTTTATGAATTTCACGAGACAATACGACCCTTTTGTGTGCTCTATCGTCAAGTCTTCACGAAATGTGCTTAGCTAGCACGTTAAATTGTTGAATTGTCCATCAAATGTCAATGTGTACTGGTAAAAAATTGTTACAGGCTAAATTATCTAACGCCACATGAGCAAGACGATTTTGTTAGCTAAATTTTGGTGTGAATATTAAATAATATTTTTTATTTTAAGGGGAAAAAAAGGAAAGAGAAAAGCTATAACCATTCTCCTTCAATATGCCTTCAACTCCACCAAGCCAACTCAACATTCAATACATATAGTTCTATTAATTTTATATATAGAAGTTTGTATGATATGCAAGTTGTGCACTATTTTGAATTATTTAAATTAAATTATTGATGTTTTTATTAAGATGACTTATTAAATTATCGTTTATATTTTATCTATTATTTATAAAAAAATATTTTATTAACAGTAAAAATTTAAGATCACTTGTTAATTAATTAGATTTGAGTGACGTGAAATATTATTCTTATCATTTAATTTTTTATTATAATTTTTAATAAATTTGAATCTTAGTTAAAAATATTAAGTAAACAAATTTTGCGGCTGTTTCTATCTCAGCTGCCGCTATATTCCTGTCATTTATCTGTTCTGTGGTGGTTCCTGCATCAACTGCCGCTGTATTCCTGCCATTCATTCGTTTCGCGGCGGTTCCTGTATTAACCGCCGCTAAACTCATTTAATTTCGCGACGGTTTCTATCGAACCACCGTCAAATACGATAAACCGCCGCAAAAGTCGTCAACAATGTCTATTTAGTGGCGGTTTATTCACCTCTCACTAATATGCCGCTATTCGCTGGATTTGCTGTAGTGCCATCACGTGCCTTATAAATACCTAAGCAGTATTATAGGATTCCATAAGACAATTAAAAATGAAATTCCAAAGTGAAATGCAAGGAGCCAAACTGATAAAAGCTCAAAGCCACATATGGAATCACATATTCAATTTCATAAACTCAATGTCTCTTAAATGTGCTGTTGAATTAGGCATACCTGATGCCATTCACAATTATGGCCAACCCATGCCACTCTCAAAACTCATCGCTTCACTATCAATTCACCCATCAAAAACCTCCTCCATCCAACGCTTGATGAGAATCTTGATCCATTCCGAAGTTCTTCGCCACAAAGAATGTCGCCAACAATGATAACGATGAAGTTGAATATGTGCTAAGTGATTCATCCATGCTTCTGGTTAAGGATAATCCCTTAAGTTTGAGGCCATACTTACTTTTTAATCTTGATCCAATATTAACAAAACCATGGCATAAATTGTCCACATGGTTCCAAAGTAACATTTCCACACCATTTGAGACAGAACATGGGGCAATGTTTTGGGGTTATGCTTGTCATGTGCCTAAACTTAATGAAATTTTCAATGATGCCAAGGCAAGTGATGCTCAAATAGTTAGCAAGTTGTTACTTGATGACAACTGCAAGGGTGTGTTCGAGGGTTTGAAATCGTTGGTTGATGTTGGTGGAGGAAATGAAACTGTTGCGAAGGCCATTGCCAAATCATTTCCAGGGTTAGAGTGCACTGTTCTTGATCTCCCACATGTTATTGCTGGCTTAGAAGGAAGACAACCTTAAATATATATCAGGGGACATGTTTGAGCTCATTCCTCCATCGGATGCTATTTTGTTGAAGGTAATAAACTAGTGTTAGTTTTGTTTTTAACGAAATAGTAATTTAAATTTGTAACTAATTAATAACAACTGTATTTTTATACTAATTAGATCATTGACATATATAAGTAGCATGAATACTCGGAAATATAAACTTCAACTCATTCTTTTGGAAACTTAAACTCATCTTGTTGATTTTGATCAAGAACTAACCTTTAAATAAAAATGCAGTGGATTTTACATGACTGGAATGATGAAGAATGTTTGAAAATATTGAAAAATTGCAAGGCATCAATCATGAGCAAAGGCAAGGGAGGAAAGGTTATTGTCATAGACATGGTAATAATGGAAGAAGATAAGAAAAAAAGTGATGCTGAATATGTTGAAACACAACTGTTATTTGACATGCTGATGATGGTGTTAGTCACAGGAAAAGAGAGAAATGAAAAAGAATGGGCCAAATTAATCTTTTCTGCTGGATTTAGTAACTATAAAATATCTCCGATTTTTGGATTAAGGTCCCTCATTGAGATATATCCATAGCAAGCTTATCACAAAAGAAGAGAACAATATATAGAAGCGTTTTCGGTATACTCGGGAACTAGGTGTTCCTGGGTTTTTAACCGTTGATCTTAATTAATTTTAATTATAAAATATATATATAATTAAGATCAACGACTAAAAGTATAAGAACATCGATGTTCCCGGATATATTTAAAGCGTATCCATATATATATATATATATATATATATATGACACAAGCTATTCCATGTATGTGTTACCAACAAATTCGAGGTGTCCAAATTTTTTTTTTTTAGTCTTAATTTTAAATAAACTTTTGTCAACTCTTCCATTTATATTTTTACCCTAAAAGTGTGGCCTCTGGCATTAATATATTATCCGTTCATTTAATGTCAAAATTGTAATTTAGTTAGTGTCATAAAGAAAACCTAGGTAATAACGTGTAATGCTAAAATTGTGGCTGAAATTTATATCCACTCAATTTTATATATGAAGTTGATAATTTAAAATTGTTAGAAGATAATTTAGTCAAATATATTTAACAGGTTCTTAATAAATAACTTCACATAAAGTTAATTAATATAGGTCTCGAACTATGTCTGGGTTGAGGTTCGATTCTATTGAACTATTTTTTAAATAAATATAAAATACTATAGTTACATAATTGACTATATTTTTAAATTTAAATAATGTGTACATCTAATAATTTAGAAATATTTAGTAATATTTAAAATATTCTTTTACTATTAAAATTTAATTTTAAATTTTTATATAATAGATTATGATTTCTAACAGTAAATCTTGCCACCATTTTATTATAAAGTCATCATTGACAAATAGATACATATTTTTTTTTTATCACATCTTACATCGTCTAACTTGACATCTCTTTTGCATTTTTTCCACATATATATGTTGAATCTCTATCCCACGAAAGCAATATAATATAGCTAGTGCCATTATAGATGATAACCTCCACCTTGTACCTATTGGTTATAGAACATTTTAGTGTTGAACACATTATTGAACCACTGTTTCGGTTAGGGGTGGCAAAATAGGCCGAACTCGTTGGACTGGTTCGCCAAGCCCGCACCGCCGAATCGGCGAGTTTTGGCTAGGCGGGGCAGGCCGCCAAGGTGTTTGTATTTTTCCTTTTAATTTATAAAATATTTTTTAATATTAGAATATATATATATATATATATTTATATATATATTAAAAATTGTAATTTTTATTTTTTTATTTATTTTATATTTTTATATACATTATATTATACGTTTATTATACAATTATTTGAATATTAAGTTGCGATTTCTATTTGCGCTCCAAAATCCTAATTTTTCACCCCCACACCACGACATCCCCTATCTCCTCTTAGACTCAGTCACGCAAGCCATCAGTGAGTCTCATTTCACCCGCTCTTATCTGCTCTTAACTTTGCCCCCGTCGCCTTGTCTCTTCCGTGCCGCCTGTCTCCTCCGCATCGCCAGCCCCTTCCTCACCACCTTATCACCTCCGCGGTGCCATTCCTCTGTGTCGCCATCCCTTCCTTTGTATTGTTTTCCTTGACGCCAGTCCTTAGCAGCTCCATCGATCATCGTCCTCCGTAGCTTGCTTCCCTGTTATTTTTTTCTCCAGTTATTCATTTTAATGACGTTGGCCTAATGTTCTTTGCTGGTTCAATTTTTTTTTTTTTTTAATTTTTGACAGAAATATTTTATGCTTTATGCTACTATGTTGAATTTGTATGCTGCTTCAATCTTCATTTTTTATGCTCCCGCTTACACTACTAGAAAAAAGTATATTACAGACAAATTTACAGATAGATTTTAACACATTTACAGACATATTTTCCTTTACAGACAGATTTACTGACGGATTATGTCTGTTTGTAAAAGCCTCGTCGGTAATTTTTCACCGACGGATTTTTTTTCCATCTGTAATTTACCGACATAATTTTCCTTATTTCCGACAGATTTTCTGTCGATAATTGACCCACTGATTTGACATTATCCGTCTATTTTTCAGATAGATTTTCCGTTTGTAATTTGTGTCAAAATTTTCGAGGGATTTTCCGTCGGTAATTTGTCCCTGAACAATAAATTTATTCTCTGATTTAAAGACAGATTTTCCGACGAAAAATCTGTCGAAAAGGTAAAACAAATTTCTTTATTTTTTGGTTTTTTCCTTAACAAAATATACCTGTTTTTATATAAAATAAACAAAAATGATAGACAACCAAGTCATTTGCCTAACCAAGCCCCAACTAAGCCCAAATGATAGACGCGCCTGCCTTCTTTTCAAAAAAGGAAAAACACATTTTCTCAGCTCGGAAAGCACGCCTGCTTCCCCAACACGCTTTAATATATATTTTCATTTTCACTTTTTGTGGGTAAGGTGAACATTTTTCATCGCGTTTTATTTGTTTGAAAGTAGAAAGTGATTGCAAGTTATTTTACATTTGCGATTCTAGTGACGAAATGGAAACAAATTTGAGGAGTGAGTGTGCAACAGAGGAGATTATGCATGTTTATTTATTTATTTTTTTTGCTTCATTTTTCCTCCAAAATGTTTTTAGTGTTGTAAATCCTGAAAATGGTTTAAAAAATGTGGATAGTTGAGGTTGATGAAGTTTTCAAGAAAGAATATTTGATATGATTCGAAAATGGATCACTAAATCCGTTTCGACTTGATCAGGAAAATCCGTTTCACTAGGTTGTTTGTTTGTTATGATTTGTCAATGATTTGTCACCATGAATAATTAATGGTGTAATGTGTGCGTAATGATGATGTCGTTGAACGGATGGAAGCATTGTGTTTGTTTCGTTTTATTTGACGATTTTTGAAAATCCACTTCATGTTGTTTGACGAGATCCGCTTTGGGTTTTTGATGATGATACATCATGATCCCATCGCGGTTGACGAGGCTTACGTCCCAAAGGTTGGAATGTGGTTTGAAAGCATCGAGGATGCTAGACTATTTTACAAAGAGTATGCCAAACAAACATGTTTCTCTACAAAGATGAGGAACTCAAATAGATGTAAGAACACCAAGGAAATAAAGAACCAGCTCATCACTTGTACTAGAGAAGGGAGGTGGACATCGGAGGTTCCTTCCTTAGAGATGACGAACCCGATACGTGGTGCAAATTGTCCAGCACGAATTTATGTTCACATAGACAAAAAGAGTCGACTTTGGTGCATTTCAAAGGTTGTTCTTGATCATTCACATCCATGCTCTGCTGAGAAAGCTCAGATGTTACCACAACATATGGGTCTGAGCTTGGACGTTCGTAGGACAATAGAGAACAACGATTTATCAGGTATTAGGCCACGCCAAACATTTCAATCGTTTGTGACAACTGCTGGTGGTCACGGTGAGGTAGGATTCATCGAAAAGGATGTGAGAAATTACGTCAATAGGGAGGTTCGGAATGTGATGGAAGAGAAAGATGCACAAGAACTTGGAAAGTATTTCTCTAGAATAAAAGCAAAGAATGAAGAATTTTTTTACGAAATTGTACTTGATGGTGACAAGAGTATTAAGAATGTGTTTTGGGCTGATGCAAGGAGTAGGGCTTCATATGAATACTTTGGTTATGTTGTTTCATTTGACACTACTTACAACAAAAACAGGTTTTCAATTTTCCAATTTTTAAATTCGATTTTTCATATAAATCCGCTTCGGATTTTGTTTGTCTGATGAATGCTCTCACAATGAATAGGTATGACTTTCCCTTTGCATCCTTCATTGGTGTTAATCATCATGGGCATTCGATTCTGCTTGGATGTGCTTTGTTGAAGAACGAGGACACTGATTCCTTTAAATGGTTGTTTGATTGTTGGCTTCGTTGCATGGGAAACAAGTCGCCTAGAGGCATTATTACCGACCAATGCCCATCTATGCCAAATGCAATTGGTGAGATTAAGCTAATAACGATTCATAGGTGGTGCATTTGGCACATTATGAAAAAGGTCCCCCAAAAACTAAACGGTTTAAAGGGACATAATGTCATCCAACATGAGATGAGTGAGATCGTG
>JASCZI010000154.1:63683-73924 GCA_036250425.1 Stylosanthes scabra
ACTATGTGGTTTAATGTATCTATCAAGCTTCATTTGCTGTGCTGGAGCCAATTTCCCTGTGTAGGCACTCAGGATTCTCTTATGGTTTGCCATTCTCCTCATTATATGGCACCTCAACTCCTCACACAAAGTCAGTATTGGCTTCTCCCTTGAGTGGACAATTAGGCCATTCCACACTTCACACATGTTATTGGTGACAGCTGCATTCTTGGGGTAGTGACTAAAGTATGCTCTGCACCAAAGATTTGGATCAAACTTGCTCATGTATTCCCATGCACCACGATTGACAGTCTTCAACTTCTCCATTGCAGCCTTAAACTCCATTTGTGTTGAACTTTTAGCTGCTGCCCACACATGTGCCTTTGCCCGTTTATCCCTAAATCGCAGCTCACAATTTTTCCAAATGTGTAATGCCCAGTTTCTGTACTGTGCTCTAGGCAACACCTCTTTAACTGCCTTTATCAGCCCCTGCATAAGAAATACAACTACAAAACAATGAAGTTGACAATAGCACATTTTCAAAACAATGAAATTGACTTCAATGCAATAAAATTTACAAAATAACATTTACAAAATAATTACCTTCTGTTGATGAGACATTAGATGCCACCCAAATAACATGTGGTGACCAAAATCTTCCTCAAGCTTGGTTAAAAACCACTTCCAGTTGTCAGTGTTCTCTGCCCTTGTCACAGCATAAGCGATGACAAAGGTATGGTTGTTTGCGTCTTGCGTAACTGCAGAGAACAGCTGGCCCCCAAAGTACCCTTTCAGAAAGCATCCATCTAGGCCTATCAACGGTCTACACCTTGCCATGAAGCCCTTCTTGTAAGCTTCTAGACATATATACGCTCTGTCAAAGAGTGGTGGTCCTTGCGGCATCGGGTGCACTTCCATGCATGCAGTGCTTCCAGGATTGCTCCTATGCAATTCTTGCAAGTAGTCCCTCATTTTTGAAAACTGCTCTGCTTCATTTCCAGCTACAATCTCTCTAGCAGCCTTTAAAGCCCTTGACACCATCTTATCATGCAATTGGATTTTATAGTCTTCATTCATGTGCTTCATTGCCTCTTTAGGAGTGAGTTTTGGTTGAGTCTTCAACCTCTTTACCAGTTTTCTCGTCACCCATTCCCTATCAGCCATGTTGCTAGTCAAGTCCCTACCACATGTGTGTTCATTCTTAAGTGTTTTTATCTCAAATGACTTGGCCACAGAATTCTCCGAGCAGTAAATAAGCCAAGGGCAACCTAATGTTCCACACTTTGCTCTCACCTTCAAAGGCTTATTCCTCACATACTCTAAATTCTTCCCTTCAGATACAAAGACATCCTTCAATGCATCCTTAAACATCTTCATTGTAAGAAATTGCATGCCGAGCTCAAGATGAATCTCTCCAAAACCAGCAGCCTCATTAAATTCTGGTCCATTCGGTCCATTTGGCCCCCTTTCATCATCAGAACCTACAGGAGTTTTACATCCCTCTGAAGCATACTCATATGAAAATTCTTCCTCTCGTTCATTCACAACATCCACATCTACTTCATCCACATTTGGGCTGCCTTGTCCCTCTTCAGCAGTTGGGCTTGCATTTACATTCTCCTCACCCACACTTCTAGGCCCATTTGAGCTCCCAATTTCAGGCCCCCCTACACTTCCAGCACCAGAAGACCCCTCACCACTTAACACATGCTTCTTTATCCTCTTGCCACAAAACCTCTTCTTCTTCTTCGGTGTCAGAACTTTCTTCCTATTTGGCTTCTTTGGAGAAGAACCCCCACTACTATCAGACTCATAACCAGAAGGGATAGGCTTGTAAGCCTCATCCTCCACACTTTCATACGAATCTGATGTTGATGAATCCACCGCAGTAGGTTCCTCAACAGGATCAACATCAGGCAAGATTGGCACGTCCACTGGATGATCCAAATAAATACGAAATTCCTTCAAATTGTTATTTAGACTATACTCACACATCTCGTTGATCTCCCTGTCACCAACAAGTCTATGCAGCCCAGCTTCAAAGTTTATTGCTGTATGCTCTTGCCAGAATATCTCCTTTAACTTGATATACCCAATATCCTTTGCAAACTCCAGCAAATCCTCCTTTTTCACAAAATCCACATCCATAGCCTTAAACCTTGTAACTTTTCAATCTACATAGCGTCTCTCACCATTAGCATTTCTTAAAAACTGTCCAGCATGGTGAAAGACAGGAATAATAAACCCATCCATCTCCTACATTTAAAAAAAATTGCATTCATAACAGGGGATACAAAATAGAACATTCTGACTCCAACCATTCTAGCAAAACACAAAAATCTCCAAACCCTAACCCAGATAACTCACATTAAACCCAAACCCTACCACATGATAATGCTTACTAAGACAATGAGCACACCCTAACATTTCTCCATGATCAAGGTTCTGTTCAACTCAACCAAAAAAATTAACTACGAAGACTACAAAAGCTCAGTGAAGAAGAAAGAGCTGTAAGTACTCACCTTACAGAAGTCGCCAAGACCTCCTCTGCATCCGCTGCAACTCCTCAATCGCCGTCGATAACCCCACCAATAAGCTATGATCTTCGAGCTTCTAGTTTTTAGAGGGAAGAGAGTGAGGGAGACGAAGGAGTTAGGGTTCCGTTTGTTATTTGTGAGGAAGGTTGGGGTTTTTTATGGAAACGCAAATTTAAAGGGGACTATGTGTTTCAAACACATTGAGGGGCCTATTGGTCCCTATCTTCCACCTGGCATGAACAATTGACATGTCATACAGTGACTGACACGTCATGTTGGTGACCTATAAGCAACCTGTTTCGTGGGTTTTTGTGTCCTATTATAGTTTTTATCAGGGGCCGGATTGGGGTTTTAATAATGTTAGGGGTGGGCTTGTACAACTTAAAAAAGGTCAGGGGTCGGGTTGGGGTTTTACACTTTATTTTACATAGTTAGAAGTTTAAAATTACAGACCGATTTTTCCATCTGTAAATATTTCCCAGAAAAAATTGTCAATTTTTGAGATGGAATTACTGATGGAATTTCATTTTTGTCTATAAATTTGCTGCAGATTCAATATTTTAATTTGAGAGAGAAAATATGTCGGCAAATCCATCTGTATTTTCGTGGAATGAAATCCGTCAGAAATATCTGTCTATAATATACATGTTTTTAGTAGTGTTAAATGATAAGATTTAACTTTTCATACAATATTTTAAGATGAACACATATTTGGTTGTTATTAAGGTGTTGATGAAGGCATATTTCTTACAATAATGTTAGACATCCAAGTGATTTAAGTAATCAAGCCCAACCAAGTCCTCAATCTACACGCGCCTCTCAACCCACACAATCCCTGATTTTTCGTTTTTCCCTTTTTCACTCAAATGCGTTATTTCAAATTTCATTATAGCAAGCTACTCTGTTTTCTCTCTCACTCCCTTCATCGCCGTTCTCATTCCTCGTTATCGTCAACTCTTCATGCTTCTTCCAATAACGATAACGGCGACTGCAGCGGCGGCAGCAACAACAGCAAGGAGGAGGACAATGAAGACGACGACAGAATAGATAAGAAGAAGACAACAGCGACGATGATGATAATGGCAACGGAAACAATAGGAAGAAGAAGACCAAAACCACGTAAATAGGAGGAGGAAGATGAGTAGCAGCAGTAGCAGGAAGATGGAGTACATTTGAGTACATTTAAGAAGAAAAAAAAGCAATTCCGTTTTTGTTTTCATATGAATTTCGTTTCTGTTTTCATGTAAATTCCGTTTCTATTTTCGTGACCCAAAGTGGCATGGTCTTGGCATGGGTTCATCACCAAATCCATTTCTGTTTTCATATAAATTTCGTTTCTGTTTTCATGTGAATTTCGTTTCTGTTTTCGTGACCCAAAGTCACGCCTAGGTGTAAACAAGATCACGCCCATGCGTGGGTTCATCACCAAATCCATTTCTGTTTTCATATAAATTCCGTTTCTGTTTTCATGTAAATTTCGTTTCTGTTTTCGATATAAAATATGTTTATGTTTTTCATTAAAAAACCGTTTCTATTTTCATTCAAATCTCGTTTCTGTTTTTGTGAAAATCCAATTCAGTTTTTGCATGAAAATCTGTTTCTATTTTATCTTCAAATTTCGTTTCTATTTTTCATAAAAATCCAATTCATGAAGAAGAAGAACATCATCATCATCAACAACAACAACAACAACATGAACAACAACAACAGCAGCAGCAGCAGCAGCAACAACAACATCATAATAGTGGAGAAGGAGGATGAGGAAGAAGAAGAGGAGAAAATGGAAAACAGAGGAGGAAGAAGGAGATTACGAAGATGGTGGCTGCAGCAACGATGACGGCGGCGGCGGCGACAACGACGGCGGCGGCGGCGACAACGACGGCGGCGGCGGCGACAACGACGGCGGCAGCGGCAACGGCGATGGCGACGTAAAAGCACGAAGAAGGAGGAAGAGGAGGAAGAGAAGTTTGTTGTTGCAGAAAATTTGGGGGAAGAGTGTGTTTTGGAAGAGCGCGTGAAAACACGTAAATGAGTGAGAGTGGATAAAAAATACTTGGTTGAGCTTGGTTGGTTGAATTGCTTGGATGTGTAGCATTACTGTATTTCTTATTATTTCGTTTAAGTGGGATTAGACCAATGTTTGAACCTCTAGTCCAGTGACTATGTGGCTTGAACGATTTAATTATTATCGGATCGTTTTTGATAACTATGACTTAAATTGATTCCCAATTAGTCAAGTAGTTAATTGTTTGTTAGCTAAAAGTGGTAATGAGACAATCAAACAATGGGGAGTAAACATATCTTTAGCGAAACAATATATACATGGCAAGTTATTCGGTACAGATTTAAGTTAATACAGATATAAAAGATTCACATACAATATAAATTTTACCTGTTAAGTTCTATAAAAATTAAAGTAACATATAGATATAATCCATACATACTTCTAATAAAACTTAAATTACATCTTTATCAATTACATCTATATCGAATAAACCCATCATCAATAACGGTTCTTAAGAAAATATTATTATGTCATAAGGAAAACTCAAAACTAAACACTCTAAAGTACATAATTACAATAAGAAAATCTATTGTATGCTGGTGGTGGCGGGTGCGGAAGACTAGGCTTTGGATGGATCTTCCTCAAATATGGACATAGAACTTCCTGATTAAAGGAAACAATAACGTCTCCGAGGCTATAAAATCACTACAAAAAATGTCCGGGGGAATTACTATCGGTTCGGATTGGCCGGTATAATTGCTGCAGGTAACACATTATGGGATAACGAGTTTTGGGTCATGGTTAGCATTATTTAAAAGATTCTGACAGTAGGGTAATATTAGCACCTTAATTAAAATTTCTGCCTATATTTGTCGAATAATTCCAACAGTAAATTAATCCGCTACCTAGTTAATTCCACAGTAACCCTAAATCCAAAAAATTAATATATTTTTTAAAAAAATAGTTATTGGGGAATTGATTTGAGAGTAAATCTCTCGGTAACGGTGGCAAAAACTAAAAATTTATTTTTATTTTAATTAATCTATCAATAATTATAACTTGTTTTAACATCAATTAACTTGATAACCAATATCAATAAAGATCAACAAGCTGAAAAATATATTTATTAAAGAAGCAAATATGAAATTTGGACGAAAATAATCTTAAAAAATTAAACAAATTAGACTTTGTCAGACTGGACCACAAAATTAAATCAAAATTAAATCAAACTACTAGCTAGGTTGTCTCAACAAAAACAAATAAAAATAAATAAATAAAAGAGTAAATGAATGAAGATACACATGAAAGTTTTTTCTCAAAAGGAAAAATAGCCAAACTAATTAAGTCTAATAAAGGGAATAAACACCAAAATGAGAAGAAAAAAAAAATAAAGTGAATCAAAATGAGCCAAATTAGCACACAAGGCTATTGGCCTTGCTGTAGTGGTGACTAGGTCTATATGTGCCATCCAGAAGGTAGTGCATTTTTGGTTTGAACTAGTAACCATGGTTAATTATAAACAAATATCCTTCAAAATACAAAATTAGCTTTTATTAGGATCAGTTTGGATACGCTTTTTTTAAAAAGAAAATTTCTTTTATCTTATTTAAAAAGATATTTTATTAATATAATATAATTTTTTTTTGCTTTTCTTAAAAGTAACACATTGTTGACTTTTTTTTAAAATAATTTTTTTAAAAAAATATCCAAATGATTTAAATTCAATTTCAATGAAAAATATATTTTTTAAACAAAAAGGTATTTTTTTTAATAAGAAAAGCAAATCCAAACCAACACTTAATCCATATCACTACAACAAATATGGATTTAGACAACGGCTGAAAACCATTTCCATATATCAAACAATAGTTTCTAAATGTTTAGAGAACGGTTTTTGACCTGTTGAATGGAAAATTTTCTGAAATAAAATAAAAAAATGTTTATTTCCTAAAAGAAATGAAAACGACTTTAATTACGTGAATCCAATTTTTCTTTTGGTTTTTCAAGAAAGTTCGCCGTATGTTACGGCTATTTTGGTAAAAGAGGAAAGTTAGTAGCAACTTAGGGCGAATTAGGGTGCTTTTCCATTATTGTCTTTGTATTGATTATTTTTAGAACATTTTTCACTTAGACAACGATTTTAATTAAAAAAATTATTCTATTAAAAATAACAATATTTTAGAAAACTTTAAGTTTTAAAATAAAATAAAGTTCTCACGTCTCACACAAAAAGTTTTGAAATTTTTAAATAAACTTGTTTTCCAAATACAAAAAGTTTAGACATTTTGAAACAAAATACTTTTAGTTACAAAAATATTGAAATAATTTTTTTGCAAAAAAATACTACTTTATTGGGAAAAATTTCAAAAATCATAACTATTGTTTCACAATGTTAATACTTATTTTTAATTCCATTTATGTGAAATTATAGTAATACTAAAAGTGTATTAAAATTTAAAGTATTTTAGAAAATTTATTTTAGTAATATAAAAATTGATCAAAATAATAAGTGTTGTAAACTAAAAGTGTTGTAATACAACAATTAACAAAAATTGTTGATTGTAATGGTATAAGAACAGTTTTTCCGTCTACTCTAAGATGAATGTTAATAAGGAACAATATAATTTTATTATGTTGTATTTGAATGGTTCTTTACACCACATTTGAAAAACCATTGACTTACAAGAAAACATTGTAATGGGTGGAGAACTGTTGCCCTTTTTAGTCTTTTGGAACGATTTTCATCTATAGCTTTTGAAAGATGAAAAATTGAGCTTTAAAAGCAACCTTTGAAAAAGTGTTGATAAAAATTATTTAATAGAACGGTTTTTTATTAGATATAGCAAACTTTGCCATTGTTGTAGGCCTGTAGCCCATATTTATTGTAATGCATCGTTTCATTAATTAAAAGTGCATAATAATAAATTTAAGGTTAGTTTAGATAGAAAAATATTTTATTAATATTTTAATAAAAAGCCTTAAGTTTAAGTTTTAAAATTGTTAAAACAACTGAGTTTAAGTTTTAAAATTGATAAAAAGCCCATTGCTTCCGTGCATTATTGCTTACAATACCATATAGCATTCCTATATATGCTTTTGTTACGGACCGGCCCAATAAGGCCCAATCCATTAAATCAATAATCAACTTACTTGGTCCATAAGTCAAAGATCAAGCTAAAAGATAAAAGATCAAGCTAAAAGAGGAAAGATTCGATAAGATCATTAAGAGATCCCATCCAAATCTTAACCACCCACTACTATATAAGCAGGGGGCAACACCCCCTCAAGGTACGCATTCTCAAAACCCTAAACCTCCCATATTAGCCCTAGAATACTCATAATCCTAATTCTGGGATTCTAGTGCTATTCTCTCATCATATCAATCACCTTCTTTGGATCCAGCCCTCGGACTATTCCGAGTGCTTCCCCTCGGAAGGAACACTTTCTCTCTCTCATTCTCACTGTCTACTTCCTCTCACGACTAAGGTCTATTGGATCATTGTTCGATACGTCTGTGCTCAACATTGGCGCCGTCTGTGGGGATAGACTTTAGAATCGAGTTGCGAGACGAAAGCTGAACTTCCGAGCCAAGGATGGTGAACACCTAACTCAACAACAACGACACTGTGAGCGAGAACATCCCGCAGCCTACCCCCGAGAAGGGAGTAATCCCCTCAGATCAGAACATTCAACAGCTGGAGGCCGCCCTGAAAGAGCTCATCGAGAGACAAACTCGGGATGCGGAAGTCGCTGCTGAAGCAATGAAAAGGGCAGAGGCTATGGCGGCTAAGCAGCAAACTTTACTGGAAGAGGCTGAAAAGTGTGACCGCGAGTTAAAAGAAAAACTCCGCAATAGGCTCACGTATTCGGATGACGAAGAAGTGGTAGCTGACTCACGCTCCCGCACGTGGAAGCCTTCGGTGGTAGTAGGAAACCCGCCACCAAAAGAGAGCAGCAAACACCCCTTCTCATCCGCCATCATCTCGGAAGAACTCCCTAAGAAGTTCAAATATCCGACGGATATGGAGCCATATGACGGAAGCAGTGATCCAAAGCATCACTTAGATGCCTTTGATAACAGGATGGTGCTACTGAATGCCTCGGATGCTACAAAGTGCAAAGCTTTTTCCGTGACCTTTAAAAAGGACGCGCTGACATGGTTCAACTCTCTAGCACCCGGAAGCATCAAGAGCTTCTCCGATCTGTCTGGGGGTTTTCTAAAAAACTTCACTACTCGGAGAAGGCTCCCAAAGACTTGCCTAAACCTCTACTCAATCGTGCAAAAGCCGGAAGAGTCCATGCGGGACTACTTAAACCGCTTTAACTCTGAATTCACTCAGATTGAAGGACTCGAGTGTCAAGCAACCCTCATAGCTTTGGTTAAAGGCCTTAGAGAGGATACCCCGTTCCTTAAAAGCCTCACCAAGAGGCCACCCAAAACCATGGAGGAAATTCAAGAGAGGTCTCATGATTACTTGCTGCAAGAGGAGGGACAGTTGGCAGTAAAAACTGACCGCGACAAGAAAGAGACCAGTCGGAAAGATCTGTCGCGAGAAGACCGCAGCAGGTGGGAACAACGCTCCGGCAGATCCTACTACAATCCACTGAATGTCTCCCTCACGACCTTCCTTCACGAAGTATCACAAGTAGAAAGAATCCCCGCACCACGGGCGATCAAGAATAATAACAGAGGTGACCGGAATGCTTACTGCAAATATCATAAGCAAAACGGTCATGACACTGAAGATTGTCGTGACCTCCTGGAGTTTATCGAGAAAGGTCTGAAAAAGGGAAAGTTCCGCGAGTACACCGGAAGGAGCAGTGATCGGAGGGACGATAGAAGGACGAGACATAGGGCGGACAGCCCGGAAAAGTCCACAGAAGGAAAAGATGACCGCAAGGAAGGCGTGGTTAGAAGAGAAATCAAGATGATTTCAGGAGAGCTTCCGGATGAGGGTAACCCGCCATCCCGGAAAGCAGCCAAAAGAAGCAGACAGTCATGTCTCGCCGTTGAGATCATGCCTAGGACATTGCATGATAAACCACCCCCTGAAATCACATTCTCTTCAGAAAAAATCGGAAGGACAATCGATACCCTAAATCCTCCCATGGTGATTTCCATGGATGTCATTGACGCAACAATCCGACGAGTCTTTATAGACCAAGGAAGCTCTGCAGACATCCTTTTCCGACGTTGCTTTGATGCACTCGGACTCACCAACAACGACCTGGAAAGCCATTCCGACGAGTTAGTCGGCTTCTCCGGCGAAAGAGTGACCCCGGATGGTTTTGTGACACTGTGGGTCACCGTCAGAGATCCACCAAACAGGAGAAGCACAAAAGTAAGGTGGCTGGTCGTCAACCATAATTCCGCTTACAATGCGATCATGGGAAGACCGACCCTCAACCGGATAGGGGTAGTCGTAGCAACCTCCATCTTGACCATGAAGTTCATAATAGACGGTGGAAAGGTTGGCGTACTGCGCGGAGATAGACAAGAGGCAGAGAAATGCCATAACGCCACCTTGCACATCTCAAAAGAACAACTTCCGAAGCTAGAAAAACTGGAAGAAGCAAGCGGATGTCTCCTGGTAGACCTCGAACCACCAGCTAGGAAGGTCCATGAAAGACCAAGGCCGGAAGGCGACCTCCAGCCGATCCAGATTGGAAAGAATTCCGAGCAGATAACCATGATTGCGAAGGACCTGCCGGAGGATTTG
>JASCZI010000155.1:0-29011 GCA_036250425.1 Stylosanthes scabra
CAGAGCCCGAGATAGCTCCGTGTCCTATATAAGGACAGCAGAGCCCGAGACCCCTCACAAATCCACTCTTTCTTCCCTCAAAATTACCAATTTAGGCGAAAAAAAAAATCTCTGAGTGTTTTGTTTGACATGGCTCCGAGGGGACGTTCTAGAACACGCGGAGGGGGCAGATCTGGGGAGCAACCTGCCGCAGCCCCTGAGGCTAACCCGCAGGACCCGGAAGGGTTGTACAGGCTGAACGACGAGTGGCACATCACTGGCGCCCTGGTTAGTTATCCCACTTTAATTAACCTTTAGTGCGATGTTAGGAATTTATGTTGTGACTTAGTGTGATAGATAAATTTTATTCGACAGTGTTATGTAGAATTATTATGTAATTAGCTTAATTAAGTAATTAGGGTCCTTTATTACGGGTTTAATTTGACAGTTATATTTTATGCGATGGGGTTATGTAACTACTGTGAATGGTAATTAGGGTCATTAAATAAGGGTTTAATGTGATAGTTATACTTTATTGGATAGTGTTACCCAGAATTGGTATGTAGTTAGTATGATTAGGTAATTTGGGACGTTAATTCTGGATTCATATTTAAATCGGATAACCAAAAGTTTGGATTAGGATATATATTCAATAACACTAGTCTAGTAATGTAGCTATTTATTTATCACAGGAGTGTTTTTTTGGAAAATTTAGTAAGTCTACCTAAGTAGAGTAACATGTGATCATTTGCTCCATTTAAATTGTCACTAGGCTCCGTAATTTAGGTGCACGGGGCTGCAATTTAATTTAGTGTCGGCGGTTGATATCCCACATTCATGTTTCTTGTTATTTTGCTTTCACGGTGTTGTACTTGTTATTTATGCCTTTCTACGGTTCTGTTAATCCAGAGGGAGAGGGTATTACTCCCTAGGAGATGTTCGTTCCTGATGCCCGCGCCCGATGTGTTGCTGCCGTTCTTGGAGGAGGCTGGGTTCGGGCATGGATCCAACTGCGGGATTTTGTCTTTGATGCGCCGCTCCTTTCTGCATTTGTGGAGCGCTGGCGGCCAGAGACCCATACGTTTCACATGCCGTGGGGTGAGTGCACCATCACCCTGCAGGATGTGGCGTACCACCTGGGTCTCCGTACTGATGGGGATCCGGTGGGAGGGTGCTTGCGCGATTTTGGCACCCATCATGAGCAGCAGCCATGGGACATGGTGGAGCAGTTCCTTGGCGCCAGACCACCCGTGCAGGAGAATGCGCAGAAGGAGGCGTTCGCTATTCGGTTGGTGTGGCTACGCGACCGACTGCAGCACGTGCCCCTAGATGCAGATGAGGTGACACTGCGTCAGTATGCCCGGTGTTACATCCTTCTGTTCGTCGGGGGATATCTGATGCCCGACAAGTCGGGCAACATGGTGCATATCCGGTGGCTCCCACTGCTGAGGGACCTCGCTGCATGCCGCCGTTTATCATGGGGCAGCGCACTCCTTATGTTATAATTCTTTACAGCCATATGCACGGCCTCTCGGGTGCTGAACCGATGCCCGATTTGAAACTCTGATCCTCCATCTAAATCATAATCTTCGCCGCCCCCACCAAATCCTTCCCTTTGGACCTCTGTCATCTCATCCAGATTTAACGTGTGAAAATGGCTGCCCACGGATGACAAATCAGGTATCGGGCTTGGTGCAGGAAGCAGAAAACCCTGCCTCGCCTGAGATTCCGGTACAAATTCTGAGCCATCAGAGCTTTCGCTTGACTCATCCGTGTTGCCGACATAGTCTTCGTCGGAATCGTCATCACTCCTCTCCGAGGTCGCAGTCCGTATGGGAGCAGCAATCATAGCACCGGGCCCAGCTCCGGATGAGCTTGATGGGCCTGCTGCATCAACATTCGCGGTCTCTATCTCGGTTAGCAGCTCCATCACCTCTCGAGGTCCATACCGGCGGTGCAACTCGAACATCGCTCGGACGTGTGCATCGCTATCGACCCAGAAAATCTTGAACTTGAACTGGTTCGGCGGAAAAAGATTCAACAGCCGATAGGCCACTCGTCTCACTGGCATTGCGCCGGCAGCCGCAATGTTGCGCAGAATGACGCACTTCAACTCCTCCAGCGTATTGACGGGTTGCATCTGAAACACAACAGGACTTACGGACCTGAACCAAATCCCGTCCGCATCCCTGCCCATCTCACCATTAGGATATAGAGTAACAACTACGAAATCACTAATATTCATGGTATTCAAAAAGTGAACTCGTATAATTGTGGATGAATGTGGTGTGTAGCTAGGTTGCTCAAAGGCTCTATATATAGACTTTTTTGAGGCTATCTCGGGCTCTGCAGTCCCGAGATACGTATCTCGGGCTCTGCAGACCCGAGATATAGTATTCGTGTCTTATCTCGGGCTCTGAAAGCCCGAGATACGTGTAAACCTCATCTCGGGGTTGCAGAGCCCGAGATATGGGGGGTATGCCTAAATTGGTAAATACCCCCAGCGGACCTATTTTAGTAAAATTTTTAACTTTTTTATTTAAAAAAATAAAAAATCCATAAAAATACATGGTGATTAATTGGGCGGATGATTTTTAATGTACAAATATAAATTTTGCTTATATAAATATATGCGGTGATGAGATTGATTGATGGATAAAATAAGGACATGTCCAAATTCAAAATATATTTATTTGGTATATACATTATTACAACAATTATACTTATACATTAAAATTAGTTACAATGTATTTATATATAAATATATATAATTTTATTATTTTTAATGTGTATATTATATTTTAATATCTATTATATATATATATATTAATAATTAATTTTAGTAATTATTTTAATATGTAAATAATATAACTTATATTATTATTATTAGATTCACCAAAAATATTTATAAGTTTTAAAATGTTAGAAAAATAATAACATCAAGTTATTTAACTTAGCATTCATAATTTTATATATATATAATTTGTTACTATATGCTTGTAATATATAAAATTATTTATTTATTTAACAATAATTAATGAACATTAAATAATTTTTTTTGGCTATTTCACTGAAAAAAGCCTTTCTAAAAACAATCATAACTTTCGTCAGGTTCTGGTCACAAAAAAATTGGTGAGAGAAATAATTTTTCATCGAATTTTTTATTATTTCAATCATTTCCCTAAATATATTAGGTTTATTGAGAATATTCAAAGTTTAATAGAGGAGAATATTTTTATAAATTAATTAACTAATTTAATTAAAGATAAATTTTTTATAAATAAATATAGGGGTAAAAGAAAAATATATCCTGACCCTTTTAAAAGTAGACACACATCACACGTCTTTATAATGATTATACATGGATTAGACCAACGGAGGGGTAATAGTATTTATTTTTTTCAAAAGTTTGGGGCATATGGATATTTCAGCAAAACAAAAGGTATTTTTGTCTAATTTTAAAAAAATCATAGCTATATTTATCTTTTATCCATAAATACAATAATAAGATTCACGTGGAAAATATGGGCATATCCAGAGTCAAAATCATTATTTATTTGGTATATACATTATTATTAGATTCATTAAAATATTTGTGTGTTTATTAATATGATGCTGTTTTTAATTATATGAAATTAAGTATTTATTATTTTTATTACTCTTTCATCTATACATAAGTTATACATTGTATAGCAATTTCACAAAACAAAGATACAAAATATTCTCTCTAACATATATCATTAATATGTTCTTCAAAAGCAACGTTGCAATTATGTATTCCATATTTCTCTTTGGAATTATACTGTGCATTGGAATGAAAGGTATATAATTGAATTTATATCCAGCTTCAATTTACATTTTGGTCTTGAAAATTATAATCTTGTAAAGCTTAAATAACTAATTTTATTAATATTATTTAATTTGCACATATGCACTATATATTTGTTTTAACTCTTATTATGCAATTGTTTGCTTCAGGTTTTTAACTAGATCCACTAACACGAAATCATTTTTCTATAATTAGTACTCAACTACATCAATAAATGTTAAAGCTGACATGGTTGTTTTTGTAAATAATTTTGCTACAATGAGTACTTTAGTTTTTCAATAACGATAATTAGTACTCAACAACATTGTTTTTTAAATAATTTTGTTACAATAATTACTAATCCAATAATTTAAATACCTTGAAATAAAATAAAAAAAAAAGTCATATTCTATAAATTTTAAAAATATCAAATTTTTTAAGACTTAAATATTATGATATATATCATTTATATACTTTATCCTATATTCATGTTATATTATTTATATTTTTGGAATCTCTAATAATAACTACTCATCATTCATGGTGATATATACATCAGCTGCACAATCCGCTGGAGTATGCTATGGAATGATCGGTGACAACCTACCATCAAAGCAAGACACTGTTGCTTTGTTCAACTCAAATGGAATTAGTAGAATGCGTATATATTCCGGAGTGACCGAACTCTTCAAACATAGAGTTAATAGTAGATGTTGCTAGAGAATCTCTTCAAACTATTTCCTCTGATTCTAATGCAGCGAATGCATGGGTCAACACAAATATCAAGCCTATGCGCAAGATGTCAAATTCAAATACATAAGTGGTGGCAATGAAATTCACCCTGGTGATGCTGAAGCATAATTTGTTTTTTCTGCCATGTAAAACATTCACAATGCACTTGCGGCATCCAATTTGGGCCAAATTAAAGTCTTCACTGCAATAGATTTAAGCCTACTTGGTAATTCATACCCACCTAGCGCAGGAGCTTTCAATGAAAGTGCTATCGATTACATGCAACAAATTATTAATTTCTTAGTGCCAAATGAGTCGCCACTTCTTGTTAACATATATCCCTATTTTGCTTATATTGGTAATCAAAAAGATATATCTTTAGAGTATGCTCTTTTTACCCAACAAGGTAACAATGATGTTGGGTACCAGAACTTGTTTGATGCTATGTTGGATTCCACTTATGCTGCTCTGGAGAAAATAGGTGGAAATAGTTTGTAGATTGTTGTGTCCGAGAGTGGTTGGCCAAGTAGCGGTGGAGTTGGAGCTTCAGTTGATAATGCAGGTCGTTACTATCAAAATTTGATTAATCATTTAAGGGCGGGATCCCTTTGATAATCATGTTAAGGGTGGGATCCCAATGAAGCCCAATGGACCTATTGAGACTTATTTATTTGCTATGTATGATGAGGATCAGATACCAAGTGCAAAAACTGAGAGGCATTTTGGTATATACCATGCTGATAAATCACTCAAATACGCTCTTAATTTCAAGTGAAACTATTAGTAATGCCTAATAATAGCTATTTAGCCCTGTAATTGTTTCCCTTCCCTTTAAGTGTCCATGTATGATGCATCAGCTGTTGTTTGAATGAATAAAGTCTTGTGTACATATATCAGCTGTTGTTTGAATGAATAATGAAATACTAGCATGACATGTGCGCGGGTGTTAGAAATAAGTTATTATATAATTATATGATTTCCAATTTTTATTTATAAAAATTTTGATAGTGTTCGATAAGAATGGATGAACTCACAAGTCTAAGATGAAGGTGATGATAAAATGAAATATAAAACATGAAAAATAAAATATAGGGTTAAAAGATATAAGAATATATTAAACTTTGATAATATAATTTCTCATCAAATTTAGAATAAAGGATAAACATCGAAGTAATACGAATATAAAAAACATAAAATAATATACGTTATTAATATTATATATATAAGAAAATTAATTTAAGAATTGAAATAATACTCATTTCTAAACATAGCTATCATCTTACCTTTTTAAATTATGATAGACTACAAGTCTACATTGTAAATAAATTGTTAAAGTTTATCTCAGGTTAGTAGAAGCAAAATGTTGTGATTGCGGTTACCAATATAAAATGTATTTAATAATTTCATAACATATAAAAAAGAAATAAATGATTTTAATAATTTTATAACCTACAACTTAAAGTGTTATTTATATTTTAACCGTAAGCATCTCCATATTTATTGAGAAGAAGATGTTCTTTAGTGATATGAGTAATTGAGTAGGTTTAGGAGTTTAAGATACAAAGAAATTGTGCCTTATAGTGAATTTTGGTGATGTGACATTATAGTAGAAGATTTAGAATTTCAAGATTTAAGGCGCGAAAAAATAAAAAAATATAAATGATGATATTTTTATAATGTATAAAATAAATTCAACTCAATAAATAGGACATGACATTAAAATTTAGAATATTGATATAAATTAATATTTTTTAAAATATAATTTATTTTATATAATTGAAATATTTAATTTAAGAAATTATGAAGTTCATAACAATTAATAACATAAAATGTTCTTTACTATATATATTAATTGTGGTTGGATTTTTTTCTATGTTGCTACTTTGTATAAAATGGTTTGATAAATCTATTTCTACAGTGCTATAAATTAAATATAGTGATAACTGGACAAATTTATAGAAAATTAAAAACCTGAATTGTCATTATAAATATACTTAATAAAATATATAAATTAATTAATTTAAAATATAGTGATTATAAAGTTAGCAAATTATAAAAATATTCTATTCAAATTTATTCATCTTACTTCATATGTTTGTCTTCATTTTTATTATTTTAAATAATTATTTTTGTTTATTATTTTTTTATCTTTTTAGACTATGTTTATTAATATAGTACAAAAATAAAATTATTAGACAAAATGCAAGTATGAATATAATGAATCAACAGTTAAAATTAATATTTAATTTTCTAATTTTATATTTTTATAAATTATAATAATACTATATGTTTTTCAACAATATTGTTGCAACTAAATGATATTTCTAAAAAATGTGAATTGCTTAAGGAGGGAAAAAAGTGATATATATAAGTGGCAAAGAAATATATAACTAAGGAATACAATTAGATTAAAAATTAAACAAAAAAGTATAAAATAAAATTGTAAAAGATATCGTATGTTCTAATGTTTAACAAAGTAACAGATTAAAGCTATAATCATTAATCAAATTATTCAAATACTTATACAATATATTAATAAAAATAAAAGATTAAGAATAAGAGAAACATCATATATTCTAGTGTTTCAAAAAATTTATCATCTAATATATATGTTTAGCAACCAACCTATAAAAATAAATTACGGTCATCACTTAATGTATCAATAGTTAAAATTAATATTTAATTTTCTAATTTTATATTTTCATAAATTACGATAATATCATGTATTTTCAACAATATTGTTGCAACTAAAGGATATTTCTAAATAAATGTGAATGGCTTAAAGAGGAAAAAAAATATGTATAAGTGACAAAAAAATATATAACTAATGAAACAATTAGATTAAAATAGAACCAAAAAATGTAAAAATAAAATTGTAAAAGATATTATATATTCTAATGTTTAACAAAATAAAAATTTCTTAAGTACTTGTACAATATATTAGTAAGAATAGAAGATAAGGAATAAGAGAGACATCATTTATTCATATATTCTAGTGTTTTAAACAATTTATCTTTTAATACATATATTTAGTAATCAACCTATAAAAACAGACTATGATCATTATTTATATACCAGATTTTTCAAATACTTATGCAAAATATTAGTAAAATAATACTAAGAATGATAAAGGTATTGGAATGGCTAGAGTAAATAGTATGAGATTATGTGAAAAGAAAAAATTATAAATAGTATTTAGTGAATGTTAATTTATATAGTAAATGAGAAGAAAAAGTTGTTTGGGCATCGCCGTCCTAAAAGAGATTACAATTGAGAAGAAGAGTGGTGGTGGTGGTAAAATTAACTGGAGTGGTGGTGGTGGTGGTGATGGAGTGCGAAGATAATGATAATTGTTATGATAAAGATGATGGTGGCTAGTGTGATGAGATGAAGTGAAATACCATTTTTATTTGGTAGCTGGAATAATATAAATAAAATTGCTAGGTAATGTCTTGGACTTTTATGATAAAGGATAAATGTTACCATAAAAAATCGAGTAATAAATAAAAAATTGAGTAATGAATATTAATAATATAGTAACGGAAATAACGTATGTAACGTCTTGCATTTTTATAATAGAGAATAAATACCAAGGTTAAGAGAATCGGACCGGTTATTAAACCGGTGGAGTGATTGGTTCAAGGTTTTAAGGTTTGACCGAGGTCGAACCGTGATCGGACCGATTTACTTAAATATATAATAAAATAATTTAAAATTATTATAAAATTATTAAAATATAATATTATTAATTTTTATACTAAAAACTGCAAAAATACCGGTCCGATTTTACTGGTTCACTGATTTTCGGCCAGTTTTAACGGTCTTCTGTCAGCCGATTTTCATCATAAACCGAATCGAACAAGGGACCGGTTCCTCAATTTTTTGGTCGAACCGGCTGGTCCGATCCGATTTCAAAACACTGATAAATACTAACATAAAGAGGAGTAATGCATATAGCAATAAAATGACATAAGTTAATGTGAAATGAGACAATGATTAGTGTAAAATTGAAGAGGTTTACAAATGTGCCATTTATAAATTTTGCTTACGTGGCATAGCAATAGGAGATTTGAAATATGAGGATTAATATGGAACTATCTTGGTCTCTAAATTTATAAATTATAAATAGAAGTGATATTATTTGCGTTTTTATCTTTTAATGAAGTTATAATGTTATTTTTACCGCTGGAATTGTTTTTTCCCAATTTTTAGTTTGGTATCTTTCATGTACATTTGGCAAAAATAAACTGTTTCGTTTTTATTTTTATTTTATCTTTTGATGAGAACAACATAATTTATTATGATAGTATTTTTTTACCTGATTATGATAGTATATTAGTATTTGTATATAGTTGCATAATCAATTATTAATTACTTTTTTTGGTAAAGAATAACTAATTACTTTTTTTTGCATTGAATAACTAATTACTTAATTTTTTTTTTGGTTGACAAAGGAGGCAGAAGCCCAACTAATTACTTAATTAGGCTGATTTTATTATTTTTATGTGTTATATATTTGCCTCACAACATAATATTTCTGGATCCGTTACTAATTTAAAATATATAAATCTATAATTGTATATTTATAAATATAAAATTATTCATTTATTTCAATAATAATTAAAAGTGCACCGAATAAAAAAAATTAGGCTATTTGGACTGATTTCAAACATTATCCTAAATAATAAATACATTAGATATATTAAGAATATTCCAAGTTTAATATAAAAGAATATTTGAAATGTTAAGACAATGAATTTTTTTCATAAATTAATTAACAAATCTCTTTAAAGATATACTTTATATAAATATATGCGGTGATAAGATTGCTTGATGGATAAATACGGACATGTCCAAATTCAAAATGTTATTTATAGATTATTACAATGAACAATGCTATGAAAATAATATTAGGGAGCTAATAATTAAGTTATCATCCAAAGTTTATATGGATTATCATACTAACAATAAAATCATTCAAAATTTATATAATTTATCATTCATAATATATATTGACTTTCTATTAGTCCTAATGTATTGGTTCCGTAGTCTTTTTCTATTAGAATAATTGTACTTATACATTAAAATTAATCACTATGTATGACCAACATATCTATAAAAAAAAGATTATATCATGATCAACAGGGAGCTAACACCTAGTTATAGATAACTCATATAAATTTTGGATGATAACTTAATCTTGGATATGAGTTACGAATAATAACTCATATAAATTTTGGATGATAATTTAGTTATTGGCTCCTTAATGACTCTCTATGTTGGTTCTGTAACACTGTTCTTATATAGAAATATATGTAGTTTTATTATTTTCCATAGAAAAAGACTAGAGAGCTAATACATTATGACCAATAGGAAGCCAACACATAGTTATGGATGATAACTCATAAATTTTGCATGATAACTTACTCTTGAATATATAAGTTACGGATAATAACTCATATAAATTTTGGATGATTACTTAACTATTAGCTCCTTAATGGCTCCCTAACGTTGATTCCGTAGTACTATTCGTTTTAATATATATTTCATATTTTAATATTTATTATATACATTAGTGGCTAATTTTAGTAATTATTTTGATGTGTAAATAACATAACCTATATTATTATTATTAGATTCACCAAAAATATTTATAAGTTTAAAAGGTTAGGAAAAGAATAACATCAAATTATTTTATTTAACTTAATATTCATAATTTTATATATAAAAATTTATAATTATATGTTTGTAACATCTAAATTATTTATTTATTTTAATAATAATTAATGAATATCAAATAAAAAAAGTTTTGGCTATTTCACTAAAAAAACTTTCGAAAAACCATCAAAATTTTCGTCAGGTTCTGGTCACGAAAAAATTGGTAAGAAAATTATTTTCATCAAATTTTTTATTATTTCAATCATTTCCCTAAATATATTAGGTTTATTAAGAATGTTCAAAATTTAATAGAGGAGAATATTTGAATTCTTAAGACAATGAAATCTTTTTTCATAAATTAATTAATAAATCTAATTAAAGATAAACTTTTTATAAATAAATACAAGGGTAAACGAAAATTATACATTGACCTTTTTAAAAATGGATAAAGATACCTTTCATTTTGCTGAGATATCTACATGCCCTTAACCTTTAAAAAAAGTTGACTCTACCACCTCTACGTTGGTCTAACCCACGTGTGATAGTTATGTAGGTGTGTAATGTAGCTAGTCAATGGTACTTAATTGGCCGTAAGTCACGCTGTATAGACCAGGCCCGTAATGGACATTAGATAGCAAAACGAAGTCGTTATCCTTCTTTTATATGAACCCTTCAAAATTAGGGTTTCATTCCCCCAAAAGAATCGACTTCGTTTTGCTATCTAATGTCAATTACGGGTCTGATTTGTACAGCGTGATTCTATTAAGATCTTTATAACGATTATACGTGGGTTAGACCACGGAGGGTAGTAATGTTTATTTATTTATTTTTTTTTTGAAGGTTTGGGACATGTGGGTATTTCAGGAGAGTAAAGGTATTTTTGTTCAATTAAAAAAAAATCAAAACCATATTTGTCTTTTATTCATCAATACAGTGATAAGATTCACGTGGAAAATATGGTGATAACAGAGTCAAAATCATTATTTATTTAGTAGATACATTATTATTAGATTCATTAAAATATTTGTGTGTTTATTAATATGATGTTGTTTTTAATTATATGATATTAAGTATTTATTATTTTTTATTAGTCTTTCATCTATATATAAGTTATATGTTGTATAGCAATTTCACAAAACAAAGATACAAAATATTCTCTCTAACATATATTATCAATATGTTCTTCAAAACCAACGTTACAATTATGTATTCCATATTTCTCTTCGGAATTATGTTGTGCATTGGAATGAAATTTACTGGTACGTAATTGAATTTATATCTAGCTTCAGTTTATATTTTGGTCTTGAAGATTATAATCTTGTAAAGCTTAAATAACTAATCTTATTATTATGATTTAATTTGCAAATATGCACTATATATTTGTTTTAACTCTTATTATGTAATTGTTTGCTTCAAGTTTTTAACTAGATCCACTAACATGAAATCATTTTTCTATAATTAGTACTTAACTACATCAATAAACGTCAAAGCTGACATGGTTATTTTCGTAAATAGTTTTGATACAATAAGTACTTTAGTTACAATAATTAGTACTCAACAAAACATTGTTTTTTAAATAATTTTGTTACAATAATTACTAATCTAATAATTTAATTATCTTGAAATTTTTAAATTTTAAAAATACCATATCATGATGTTTAATTTACTTAAAATAAAAAAAAAAAATCATATTCTATAAATTTTAGAAATATCAAATGTTTGACCTAAATATTATGATATATATTATTTGTATACTTTATCCTATATTCATTTTATATTATTTATATTTTTGGAATCTCTAATAATAAAATGATGATATATACGACAGCTGCACAATCCGCTGGAGGAGTATGTTATGGAATGATCGGTGACAACCTACCATCGAAGCAAGACACCGTTGCTTTGTTCAACTCAAATGGAATTAGTAGAATGCGTATATATTTCCCAGTGACGGAACTCTTTGAAGCCCTTAAAGGTTCAAACATAGAGTTAATAGTAGATGTTGCCAGAGAATCTCTTCAAGCTATTTCTTCTGATCCTAATGCAGCAAATGCATGGGTCAACACAAATATCAAACCCTATGCACAAGATGTCAAATTCAAATACATAACTACTGGCAATGAAATTCACCCTGGTGATGCTGAAGCACAATTTGTTTTTTCTGCCATGCAAAACATTCACAATGCACTTGCGGCATCCAATTTGGGCCAAATTAAAGTCTCCACTGCAATCGATTTAAGCCTACTTGGTAATTCATACCCACCTAGTGCAGGAGCTTTCAGTGAAAGTGCAACTGGTTACATGCAACAAATTATTAATTTCTTAGTGCCAAATGGGTCACCACTTCTTGTTAACATATATCCCTATTTTGCTTATATTGGTAATCAAAAAGATATACCTTTAGAGTATGCTCTTTTTACCCAACAAGGTAACAATGATGTTGGGTACCAGAACTTGTTTGATGCTATGTTGGATTCCACTTATGCTGCTCTGGAGAAAATAGGTGGAAATGGTTTGCAGATTGTTGTGTCCGAGAGTGGTTGGCCAAGTAGCGGTGGAGTTGGAGCTTCAATTGATAATGCAGGTCGATACTATCAAAATTTGATTAATCATGTTAAGGGTGGGACCCCAATGAAGCCCAATGGACCTATTGAGACTTATTTATTTGCTATGTATGATGAGGATCAGAAACCAGGTGCAGAAACTGAGAGGCATTTTGGTATATACCATGCTGATAAATCACTCAAATATGCTCTTAATTTCAAGTGAAACTATTAGTAATGCCTAATAATAGCTACTTAGCCCTGTAATTGTTTCCCTTCCCTTTAAGTGTCCATGTATGATGCATCAGCTGTTGTTTGAATGAATAGTCTTGTGTACAGGTATCAGCTGTTGTTTGAATGAATAATGAAATAAGTGATATTGTTTGTGTTTTTACTTTTTAATGAAATTATAATGTTATTTTTCTCCCAATTTTTATTTTATTTTTTGGATGAGAACAACATAATTTATTATGACAGTATTTTTTTTTACCTGATTATGATAGTATATTAGAATTTGTATAGTTGCATAATCAATTACTAATTACTTCTTTTTTTTTTTTTTTTTGGTAAGAATAAGTAATCATTTTTTTTTTTGGTGAATGAATAACTAATTACTCTTTTTTTTTGTATTGAATAACTAATTACTTAATTTTGTTTGGTTGACAAAGGGGCCGAAGGCCCAACTAATTACATAATTAGGCCGATTTATCATTAAAAAGATTAGGAGACCGTTATGCTTTGTGGGCCTCCGTTAGGCCTAATAAAATAACGCTGGTTTTATGAGTAGCCCAAATAGAAGGAGAGGCTTGAGACCAAAAACATTTTGGGGCATGGTCATAGTTAAGATTCAAGATTCCTCAAGGCCCAAAAGAAAAAGGGGTTCCTTTTCAGAAAAATTTTCACAAATAAAATAATAAAAAACTTTATTTCCAAAAAAAAATTAACTAGACTTTAAATACAGAAATTTAATTTTTTTTTCTTTGCCATTAGTCCATGTTAGCCCAATTAATGGGCTAAAATGCATTTTAGCCCATTAGTTGGGCGAACTTCATGCCAACATTCGGAAAAAAATTAAATTAAATGGCATTCATATATTGGAGTTCCGTATTTAAAGTCTAGTTAATTTTTTATTTGAAATAATTTTTTTATTATTTTATTTGGTATCAGAGCAAAGGTTATCCATAGAAACCATAGTGATTATAAAATAAATTATAGTTAGTCACCTAGTAGGGACGTAAAATTTGAGAACAAATTCTTTTCTAAAAGGATAGAATGTAACAAGCCGCATAATAATAATAATAATAATAATAATAATAATAATCTTTTAAAATTTAAAATATAAAATAGTTATTTGTTAAATTAGTGTCAAAAGTGTGTATAATAATAATAATAATAATTATAATAATAATAATTTTTTAAAATTTGAAATTTAAATTATAAAATAGTTATTTGTTACAATAATTCTATGTGAATAAATAATTTTGGTCAACCAAGTGTAACCAAGTGATTTATTTCTATGTTAAATAGAAGACAATTTTGGTGTAGAATAGAATTTTATTTAGATGCATTTTTTTATATTATTTGACACCAAAATAATATTCTATTTAGCATAGAAATAAATCACTTGGTTGCACTTGATTAGCCAAAACCACTTATTCAAATAGCATTATCCTATTTGTTAAGTTAATGTAGGAGTAAGTACGGAAAGGAAAATACATACTCTCAACCCTAATTCTTAATTCTCTTTTTCTTTTATAAAAAAAACGTTCTCTGTATTGAAAAGAGTCTCTCCAAAACTAAATTAAAATATTTTAAATTTTTTTTATGTTTTTCTTTTCATATATGGATGTCATTTAGTGTGACTAAAATGTATTTTAGCCCATTAGTTGGACAAACATGAGGCTAATGACAAAAAAAAATTTAAAATTTCCGTATTTAAAATTTAGTTAATCTTTTTTAAAAATAAAATTTTTTATTATTTTATTTATGAAAATTTTCCTTCCTTTTCACTCTATAAGGAACTAAGGTCTAAGGATATAGTATGTTTTCTTGCTCTTTTTCGTTTTCTTTCTGAACCAAAATTATTTCCTTGTGCATGATATTAATCATGTTTATCACAAATTTAAATAAATAAATTAGAAATTAGAAAAATGCTTTCAAATTAAAGGAGTAACATACTAGTATATTATCATACAAGAGACCGTAAGAAGCAGCATATGTTAAACTTGAATTAGACACATATATTTATATTTACTACTGTAAAGTAGCGGGTTTCAGGTTAATAAATTACTAACTAATTTCTTAGGTGGCAAGCTGGCATATAACATATATAGTTAATATTTAATTTGGTTCCCTTGATGATTTCTGAGCTAAAATTGAATTGTACTCATCTCTGAGACTGTTATATTTCTTGCCTAATGCATTGAAACCTCCCATTTGCTCCTCTGTTAGCTCCCTCTTCTTCTTTTCCAATTTATTCTTTGTCATTTCAATTTGTCTCTTCAGCTCTTGGATTTTCATGTTTTTCTCTTCATGCTCTTTCTGCAGTGCTTCCAACTCTGATGCCTTTCTTCCTACGTAATAATAATAATATATAATCACAATGAAAATGTACCTTAAGAAAAAAACAAGAATTAATTAATTAAATAGATACCTGTGGCCAAACTATTTGAGCTACCACCTTCCATACCTTTCTGCCTTCCCAGCTGCTACAAATCACAACATTTTAATGAATGACTCGTTCCTATTTCAATACAAAATGCTACAAATTTGAGCTCTATATGCAAGCTTGCAAGACAGAATTCAAATTGCTGACACTTGACCTAATCGCTCGACCAACTAATGCTGAATTATGCCGAATCATGTCTCATTCAATTTTAATGGAAATCATTGGATGCAATAGTACTGTACATAATATATCACCAAATGTAAGCACATATATAAGTATATAACATAACTCATCTCTGTTGATCAAAAAGGAATTGAAATAGAAAATAGTATAGTTTTGGCTCCACAGTGAAAGGAGCAAGGCATGGTTGATCTTTGATAATAAATAGTCAACTTATTATCAAAGGGGATTAAGATTTGATTTGTTTATTACTCATCAGAATATAAAAATATTATAAGAACTCAGAAGTTTGCCGAAAAATATTTAAAAAAAAAACAACTGCATAAAGAAGTGATGTGTCAAAACTATAAGTGTAGAGTGAGACATGTGTAACTTCCCCATAGACTTCATTTTGTCTTCACTTGGAGACACCAACACCAACAAAAACTGAGTTTTCAAGAATACACAACTCAGTTAAACAGAGATTTTCACAGAGAAAAAAAAAGGAACATACAACATACTAGGATACTACAACACAATGAAATAAAAAGACAGGACCAGTGAACATTTTTGTCCAATTTTTCTCTTTACCTTAAGAAATTACTCACAAATGTAAAAAAGAGGAAACTAATGAAAATCCATCATAAAAGCAAGAAAATTTGGACAACCCATTTTTTTCATCTATGATGAGTGAATAATGGAGGAATAATGAAGCAGTAAATTCTGAGCACCAAAGATAAACAAACAAAAAATAAAACTAGTTTTTCTTTTCTGTTCTTACCCTCACAAACTCTGCACTTTGTCTTCAATTCACACACACACTTCACAAAAACACAGTCACTAATGGTGACCCCTCTTCATCTACCTGGTAGTAGTAAGTAACTCACGGTTTTGTAAACTATATATAACTATAAGCCAAATGGAATGACATAAGCCTAAGATCCTTATCTTGAATCTGCATAATAACAATTAATAAAATAAATAATAAAACTTGTTTTTTTTTTTCTATGTCATTTTATTCTGCATACCAAACAGAAAATGTGATTGATGCCACTTGTCTGGTGCCATAGGTAGCTAGATTGCAAAAAATTCAATCTTTATGAAAAGCTTTGGGAATGATGGCTGTGGTTGTGGTGGCACATGAATCTATGAATAGATGCTACGTCACTCACACACACATACACTATGTGTGTAGCATAGCAATAAGTAACAATTATGGTTTTTTTGAGGACCAATAATCTTTGCTATTTCAAGGAAACTAGATTCTTAAGGTAGAGTTTCAGTACAGAGATTTATTGCAGCTTGTTGATGTGATAAATTTCCCTGTGCTTTTCTTGTCACATCAAAATACACATCACAAACTTACTGTACTATGACATTGGAATCAGCTTATATGTTTTCTATAAATCTGTGTGATGTGGTTGCTTACACAGGCCTAGCTTTTCTTTTCTAGCATCCCATCTTTGTAAAGTTTGACTCAATTGGAGGAGGAGGGGACCTAACTTGATAGTTGATACCCCCACATTTGAAGGCACAAAGAAAAAGGATTTAGTTGTTGAGAGTTGAGATTATAAATGAAATTTTTTTAATCTTTATCTTAATTTTGAAATTATGTTTTACATGTCATTTAAGTTTTTAATCAATAAATTATTAGTTAATGACTTATGTTAAGTATAAGTACACTCTAAAATTAGCAATCAATATATATATAAATAAATATATAATATCGGAAGATTATCCGTTAAGCCGTAAAAATCGTAGCATATCGGTATGCCAGCGCTTTTAACCATTAATTTTAATTATATATTAATTTTATAACTAAAATCAATAAAGATCAACGGATAAAAATGCTGGAATACCGATATGCCATGATTTTTGCGACATACCAGATAATTTTTCCACAATATAATTGATGATTTTGGTGTAAGAATAACATTTTTTATTAGGTAATAGAATAAATATTCTTCTTGGTATTTAACCATTTTGCTTTTAGAATGAGATGACTTTCTATAATTCTAAAAATGTTTAATCGATTCTTAACTATTCAAATAATCAGCTCGATTCTCACCTTAAAAGACGTAAGAGTTATCGTATAAAAAGAAGAAGCGAGTCTTAGAGCATTCATTAATGTGAACCTCATGAAATCAATTTCATTCATCCTCTTAGAATGGGACTGGGATATAAATTTCGAAAATAAACCCGAAAAATAAGTCATTTTTCTCTTATAAGACAAATTCAATTCTTATTACTTGTCTAAACAGCACATTAATAGATCATCATTTAGCGAATATTTAAACCAATTACTTAAGTGATTAGGGATGAGTTAAAAAAAATTAAATTATAAAGAGCGACAAAATTTCAAAAGTAGAAAAGAGAATTTACTCTAATAAATGATAAAGACTCACGAAACGTTATCCTAGTGTGAAATTTATACTTAAAATATTAGATCATTTAGTATTTTTAATTAAATTTTTATCAAATAATTTTTAAATATCATCTTTATATAAACATAATTGCAACTATATATTAAAAAATGAGTGCATAAAATCATAATTAAAAGTTTAGAACTGAACCGGATTTAATTGAGGAGACCTGGAAACCCAATAAAATTGGTTGCATCATCTCGTAATTTAAACCTAAGAAATAATGAATTCACTGTCAAAAAAAAGAAATAATGAATTCTGTCAAGTTTGATCAAATTAAGGTGAAAAATGGGCCAATTTGAATTGAACTACTTCCAAGAACTACATGCGATTGTTGTTGGAGATTGGACCTGGTTCCTTGGAATATGAGGTACCCTTTACTGCCACAGACATATTTAAAACATCTGATTCTAACCATCTCTCAATCACTTATTGGTTGAACCCACAATCTAGAATCTACCTACTTTGATAGCATCATGGTATCGAGTATTTAATTGTTTTTATCGGTTGATCCTAAAAATAAAACTCGATATCATGAAATACCCAATACATTTTTTATATTACATAGTTGAGTTTAATAATTAGAGTTTAATTTGGATGAAAATAATTTTATATGTATATGTATTATATGATGTAACATCATATTAATAAAATTAATTATATTATATTAATTATATGAATAATTATTTTAAAAAATAGATGTGATTGAAAAAATTTATCAAATATTTTATATTATTAATGTATTAAAATTGAACTCTAATAATTATGTAATAAAATACTATTTATTAACTCTCATTAATTGATAACAAAGTTTTGTAATTTTTTTAATTAATAAATTTTAACTCTTTATTTATTATATTTTTTATTAATTGTTCAGATGTAAGTTTGGGAGTTTAAGATTTAGATTGTGGTGTTTTATTATATTCTTTACTTCCTTTTGTAACACTGCAAAATTAATATATTTTATAACAACTATGCATAAAACTAATTGAATGTAGATCAAATTTTACCATTTCTAGGGAGGAAAATACTTTTTTATTTGACTGACCTTGGTGTAAAGAAGCATACAATAAAAGATTATTTCAGTAATTGGTAACAAACTAAAAATGGGTAATTCTGCCTGCAATGGAGCTGATTCTGAATAATTTATCTATCAAAATTAACATATAGCTTTAACAAATTAGGAACACAACTTTATTCAGGAAATCTACTCTACCAATTCTGCCTAGCCACAACATCATGGAGAAACTTCTGGATATTTTTTCTCTTCCCTGAAAATGAAAAGATATCAATAAAAGGAAGAAAAGAAAAAATGATACCTGAAATGAGAGTAAAAGGAAGAAAAGGAAAACTACTAAAGTTTTGTAGTGTGTTATATTTAAAGTCATTTTTCTTAGTTCAACTTTCAAAATAATTAGGGGGAAAACAGAATAGACTATCCCATTTCCAATACATCTCAAATTTTTTCCCTCCTTTGACTAATATATTTAAACTTACTAATTTAATTTAAGATGCTACTATTTATGAAACTAAAACATTTGACTATTTATGCTACTATTTTAACTCTTTTTTTTTTTTCGCCAAAAGTTTTGAATTTAGAATAAAACGTAATTTTAAAAAATAGCTAATGAAAAAAAGTTAACTCATGCATAAATTTTTTTGTACCCTTTTCATTTCCAATTTAAATAAACAGTAGCACTGGCCGATTAATCAAGCCTAACCCACTCCAAATCCATTAATGATGGATTAGTGGAAGTGAATAATTGTTCATAAATGAGGAAATCATTTTTTTTTTAACATGAATTGTGAAAATAATCGTAAAAATTAAAAACAAAGGCAGGTTTTTTATGGGCCTTAAGCCCATAACCTCGCAGACACTTAACTTGGGCTAACACTAAAACTATGTCACAGAAATTGAAGCCCAAAGTGCCAGTGCTGTCTGTTTATTTTTCCGGTTTTCATCACCACTATTGAATTTGTAGTGAAATAATTTTAGTAGAAAAACCCAAAAAGCTTTACCACTAAACTAGCTAAACAAATTTTAACTAAGACAAAAAAAAAAAAATAATTTTCTCTTCTTTTTTTCTTGTGTTTTATATGAATCATCGAGATTTAAAAGAATAACCAACTAATCAAGTTAACCATATTTTAAAAAAAAATCAAATGAATTATGTATATCTTTTACAAAAAGAAAAACAAAAAAGTTGAAACCCATAACCTACAACTTTATATATTACCTCCAATAGTATATCATTTTCCAAAAATTGCTTACTCTATATTTTTTCTTTAACGCATTAGTATTTGTCACCAAAAAACACCCTTTTTCCTCCCACACCTCACAACCCTAACTTTAAATAAGCATAATTGTGAACATAAGTTTGAGCACAATCACATACGCATTCACAAGAGAAAAAAAATAACCAAACAAAAAATTGAAACATTCAGGAAATACAAACTTATTTTTCATATTCCAAATGTGAAACCAAACGTACCTTAATAGTAACACCAAAAAAAAAAAAAAAGCTACTTTGATAATAAGTGATATATAATACTAATTATAAACATTCAAATATATAATAATTCACATTGAACTTAACACAAAAAAGTATAGTAAAATAAGAATAGAACCAATGATGGCAGCTACATGTGGAAGAACACTTTTATATAAGGCTGCAATGCAATGCAAACAACTTCACATAAATTTTTTGAAAAAAGCAAAAATGGCAGGACACACAAACACTAGGCTCTTGTATGATCAAAAATAAAACAGAAAGATTCAGAAACAAACATTTCAAAGAGTTGATAATTGAAAGTGAAAGGAGTGTGATGCCTCCTTTTGTACTAATTGTTCTTGTTCATGTCAGCACCATGTGACCGCAGTTTACACTATCCCCCCCCCCACATGTGACCTCACACTATCAGACAAATTAGTACTTGTACAATAATACAACAATTCATTATATTTGGATTTGGTTGGATTCCCTTTCATCCTTCACCAGATAAAAAAAAATTGATAACTTTTTTTAATGTGCTAAGTACAAAATTAGCCACAAGATTTTTTCCCCACCCACATAGGCATAGCTTCATCCATCCTTCATGCATGTGCACTAGAATAATCCAAGTGTAAATATGGTAAAAATTAATCTATACCATCAAATTAATTTCTTTGATCAACTAGTGTTTTAATTGATCTCAGAATAGTATAGAAAGCGTTTCAAATATAACAGAAAATTTTATTTTTAACCATTAATCTTAATTAATTTTAATTATAAAATATATATAATTAAAATTAATAACTAAAAACTAAAAACACAAAAACACTAAATTTCCGACTATATCTAAAATGCTCCCAATAGTATAATTGTGCACCTAAAATATTGTACATGATATAAGCCTACACCATTATTGATGTACTGACTATACCTGTGTGACCTATTCATTGCAGGTTGATATCTAAAAAAATAATGATAGTAAAGGAATCAATTTTGGGTCGGTAGGAACAGGTATACCACTACCACCCCCTTAGAAAGAGGACATAATAATGACACAAGGACTGGAATAGTAACAGCATATTTTCATGTCAGATTTCAACTTAGTGTCTTTGAGTAATAATCAATGGTGTATCAAGATTTTGTTGTGATTCCCCTGCTAGGAAACTTTTAATCTACTGAAACATTTGCATAATTGGAACAAAATGAGAGATGAAACTATTAGAAGAGTTGTATGTTATTATACATTAAGGTAAAAATCTATAGTACTTTGTTGTGCCTCAGTTTAGTGCAAAAAATAAAAAAAAAAAAGATAATAATTACTTTTATAAAGTGATATATGTCTGTCCTAGTATCAAATATTGTATTTCTTGCTGTTAGTAGTATGTAATGATGATGATGATGATGGTAACCTTGAATTTTCTCTAGGACTAGGATCTAATAATCTTTTTAACCTAGGTGTATTTGCATATACATCATCCTTCTGTATGCTTCTACAAATCTGCATGGAAACAAACCAGCAAGGAAAAAATGACATTTTATCAGAGGCATTGTTAACTTTTTACTAAATTATATATTAACCATGTTCTTGGATGATTCTTTCATTTGAAAAGAAACTTTAAGTGGATGAAGAGAAAGTTAGAATCTCTTACCCCTACTAAAAGTTATCTCAATGCCACTTCTGTATTTATTTATTACCTACAATTCAAAACCAAGATATGCAGAATTAAGATCCTAAAAGAGTATGAGTTAACTTCCCATCATACAAACTTCAACCTCAAGTACCTTAGATTATGGTGAATATTAATGAGAAGCCATGTCGCTTAAAGCGCTCTTTGGTTCTAACTTGATCTGAGATGATGAGCATGTGGAGAACACGGCATTCTCATTGACCTCGGCCAATGAAGAGAAATCTGATGACAGATTATCCCTCGCTGCTTTTGTTGGCGAAGTAAAGAGGTTATCCGGAAGGACATGCTCCATGCTGCACCAGATTTCACAACCAAGATAAGCACAATCATACAATATCACAATGTCGACAAGAATAAGATGTAAAATGTATACCTATTTTGAACATCGAAGATTTCGCCGTGTGCGCAGTCCTTTCCATTCCTGCTGTAGTTATCTTGGATTCTAGCCAAATCAACATCAAGCTGTGACGGCTGTGGTTGCTGCTCAACAGCAGCAGCTGAAGCCATGGTAGAAACAAGGTTGCCGCTGAATCCTGCAACAAGTAGTAAACTAACAAATATTTAACCTGGTACGATGGAAGTTTATACGAAGCCAGTGTCAAATGACAAACCTGTCATATCTTCTCTAGAGCTATCAGAATATAGCCTTGGACTGCTAATATGACCATGCAGCTGCGATGATGGCAAAGCGGCGCCAAAAGAGAGACTTCGCTGGTGATGGCGAAGGTGATTATTCTTAAAGTCTGGGAGGTGTAGATTCATCAGCCTTCTTTCCTGGAGTTCAATGGCTTGCTGCAAATCAACCTGCTCCTCCAATTTTCTTCTCAGTAAGAACTCATGTGGATTATACAACATTCGTGCTCCTGCAGAAAACAGATCCAATACAATTCAAAATGGAAGCCATCTGTTACAGATTTACAGCTTCAAAAAACAGTGTAACTTCCTTTAAGTATGCTCCCTCTAAAGCCAAAGTAGATTAGAACAGTTGAGACAACTGATTGCATTACCAAGACGGAAATCATGAGGTGCTTTAAATTCAAGTTCAGAGGGGCTCAAGCATGGTGAAAGTTCTACCCTCTCTAAATGTGGTTGTTGATGTTGTCTCCTGCATGCACCAATCACAATAAGATAGATTTTGGCAGTAAGAAGATATGAACTGAACAAAAGACCGGAAAGCTGACATACTTCTCGACTATTTTTCCCTTTTCCTTGTACGGCTTGACAAGTACACGAGAATCGCAGATAAAATGGGGATTCCCTTTGGATAATATGAGTCTGACCGTCTCCGAATAGACAAAGGTAACAAACCCAAACATTCGCTTTTGCTGGTAAGGAATCCTCACATCATGGACGGGTCCAAATTTGCTAAAAAAGAAAGAAAAAAAAAAGTAGATATTTAAATAAAATTCCTAAACTCAAACTTGAATGTAGGTACATACATATGTATTCATGGATGGATGTATGCATAATGTTTATATGAATATTTGAAGACACAATAAAAGCATGCATGCACATAGATTCACCAATATTACAAGTATTTATCAAGTTAGAGAAACAAAGGGTCATTTGAGGTCACGATTCCAACGTCGCTAAGGAAAATAATCGAAAACCAGGATTTATACTAGAATGAGGTGGCATTGTTAAGCATTTGATGAAAAACCAGAACCCACCACTTCTTGTTATATAACCATCACCATGAATTCAAAAAAGTCTACATACAAATACAACAAAATTTTCTTAACATTTGGATAAAAAAAAAGTGGGTCGCAATATTTGTTATATAATTATATATCGATTAACATGGTTTTTGGCAAAGATTACGGTTATATTTTCCCTATGCTAGCACTTCTCTTCCTCTAATGGTTCAAAGTTAGTTCTCGATTGTTGACACATATATAATGCTTCCGGTAAAATTACCTGAAGTCCGCAACATTAAAAGGAATAGAGTCAACATACAATTAATGAAACAATACATAATTGTTTTCAGTTGTTAACATTTTCATAATGCAATTATGATGAAATCAGCCTGAAAAGTGGTAAAAGAATGTGTCCATCAATCCTTCCCTACCAATTATGACAAACATGCATATGCTCTATAACAAGGACATTACTTTCATAGCATACATAAAGTTTTCTTCTGATTACCATATAATTCATAGGTTTAGCAGTAATACAAAACCACAACAATTGGGTTTAAGTTGCTGACTCTAGATTCATGAACAGCAAGCCAAGAAACCCCAAATCAGTGAGCAAGTATCAAGGATGACAAAAGAGACAAACATAATGAAAGTTGTGTTAAGACCATTGAGTAGTGCTGTGATCACTGAGAACAGTAAATCTAGAATAATCAAATACAGTATCTGAGAACATACTTAAATTGCGCCAATAGGAAAATCTAATCATAACAAATGCAAATTGGAAAACTATAGCCATAACAATGCAATATAATTTCAACAACAATGATCGTTTATGGATGAGTCATGTGGCAAAACCATTCTTAATTGAATAGTATCCTAAACAATCTTCCTAACTACAGTTCAACTAATGCAACTTATGGAATGACAAAGAGCAGCCCTCTGCCGGCGGCGTGTTTTACCTGAAGTATTCCGAAACATCTTCATCTTTGAATGTGCTTTCGGCCGGGAACGTTAAATAAATCTGCCTTGAAGGAGAATTAGGCCTTTCAGCCGATGGAATACCTAGAATGTCATTGCTCTCCTGCCTGTACCTAACAAACCTGTTGAATTCTTCTCCTGTCATGACTGCTGCAGCAGCAGCTGCCCTGAAATGTATCACCAGAAAAAAAAAAGTACCACTGTATTAGCATAACAAAAAATTATTGTCTTTCATACTACACACTAAGAAAAAAAGTATTGAACTTTTGAGCTTAATAGTATTAGAAGAACCTTTGGGGATTATTCCTTCTTAGCATGGGAAAGTTAATGTACTTGTCCAGTGGGGTTGGTGGTGCAGCACCTGCAGACATGAGCTGAGAAGCAGCCATTAATCTTTGATGGTGAGCAGCCTTCAACCTCATAAGAGCCTCATGCTCTTCCATAGTTGGAGAATCAACAATGGCACCATTATCCACAGCATCATGATGATGAACAAAGTTGCAGTTGGTCCCATTTTTGCAGAACCCTCTTGCAAAGTAAAGACATGGCTTGTACCCAATTCCCACTTCTTCTTCATCAGGCACCCCAAAGAAGGCGTCACTGGCAGAGTAACTCCTCCTATGGAAGAAGTGGCCATCGACATTGTTGTTGACAGCACCATGACCCAAATCAAGCCTAATTGGATCCACAGCATCCTCATTCTCCTTACTATTCAGTGACTCGTTGAGAAAAGAAAGGTAATCACTCATTTCTTGCTCATCAACAAAAGTGTCACCAACACCATCACTCCTCACACGAGGTGAAAGTGAAAGGTTAGATTTTGACATGGACCCACCATAGATACTGTCACGAGAGACTGAAAAACTTGAATTTGGGGTAATGGGGTTGTTTGGTAACCCAGAAAGTAAGTTGTTACCAGCACTGAAGCGTGAAAAAGGGTTGTTGTTGTTGCTGTTGTTGTTTGGTGTGGTAGCAGTAGAAGTAGTGGCGTGTCGTGGTGGTAAATGGTTGTTGAGAGTGGTGGAAGAAGGTGAAGAAGGTGAAGAAGAAGAAGAGGAAGAAGAGAGTCCCAAGTGGTTCTTGATTCTGAGAACAAGGTTGTGAAGGACATAGTCAGGGGTTGAAGCCAAGCGAACAAGGTCAGGTTCTTGAAGGTTGAAGAGAATGTGGCCAATGATCTTCGATGCATTCTCAGGGTCAAGCTTGTTGATTCTGGCCACCACAACATTCGTGGCTTCGAAACTACCCATAATCGTATGATAAAAAAAAAAGGATCTTTTTTTCTTTTTTCTGTTTTGTTTATGCTTCTTTTTGGGTTTTGTACTTTTGAAGAAGCGGTGGTGTGGTGAGAGTGGGAGTGTGAGTGTGAGTGTGAGTGTGAGTGAAGGGTGGTGTTTGGTTTGGTTTGGTGACCGGAGAACAAGAAAGAAAGGTGTGTCGTTATGCGATGTTTTGTTGTTGTTGCTGCCACTTGACACAGTACACAACACACTCACTGTGTTTCTTCTTCTCTCTCTTCATCTATGTCGTTCAAAGATTGAAGAGAGAGACAGTGAAGAGTTGAGTGAGTGTATATAAAGTGTTATTGAGTTGAGAATTGAGATCCAGTTTTGAAGTTAGAAGGATAAGCGTCAAGGCGTCAACACACACCCCAATTCAATTCCCGTAGATTCTTGGTTCATGAGCCTATTTTTGGTGCCTAAGAGAAAATAAGGAAAATAATCAGGATTTAGTTAACAGGGATTATTATTTATTATTTATTATTAATGAGGGTTTTAGTAATTTTTTTAACAAATAAATTACTAAAAATAACCAAAAAAAGTTTAAAATTGACTACAAAAATTTTAAAATATTTGGACGATAACAATATTCTTAAAAAATTTAATTTTTTTACAAAAATGATAAAAAATGTTAAGAGAAATAAATGTAGAAATAATTGATTTATTAATATAATCTTTTTATTAAAATTTTAAATATTTTATAAGTTTTTGTTGTTTGAATTTTTTTAAGGTTATTTTTGTTAGTTTAAAAATCTTTTATAATTATTCGGGGTGGTTTACTCTTTTTTTTATTTTAATAGATGCCTAATAAATATAATATAATTACACATATTAAAAGTTAAAAATTTTTAATAACATTTTTAAATTTAATTTAAATATTTCATTTTAAGATATATGTTTGTTAAATCCAGAAAAAGGAATATATATACATAGAGAGAGAGAGAAACTAATTCTTTATACAAATACATTCTCTCAATTTTTCTTCATTTAGCAAATTTTATTATGCTAATTTGTGCTTGACAAATAACGAATCATATTTTTAAAAGTTAAAAAAGACAGCGCTTTTTTCTAAAAAATAAAAAATTATAATTTTCAACCTTGTTAAATTATTAATTTAGATAATGTTATCTCTTATGATTTCTATTTCTCCTGTATTCTCATAAGGAAAATTCTATCGTAAGAAAGTTTCTGAATAAATAAAATAAAAAATACATATAAATTTATTAAATATTAAAAATAAAATAATACATTCTCCTAAATAAAATCTATCTATTGATAAAAATAATTTTTTATTTTTCTCATTTTATCTCTTTTCCATGATATGCACCTTTCCATAAATCTCCTATAGTCTCCATTTTAGCTTGCAGTCGTCTTCTCCAAGATCTACAATATTCTGCTTCCTCTGTTTATGAAAGTAATATAACAGTATTTTGATTTTAGTGTTGGATACTTGGATTACTAGGGTCTTTTTTTTTATATAAAATATTATATTTGATTTTTCATTCTAGAATTTATGTATGCCAAAATTTGAATATGCTATTATTTTTCTTGAGATTTGTTTAATTTCCTAATTTGGTTATAAATGGGGTGAATTCTCATTTGAAGTTTGATTAAAATTGTGAATATGAAATGTGATTTAAATTCTAGAATTTGATTAGGCATTCTAGTATAATTGAAATTTTTTTTTTATTACCATTGGGTTTCAAGTTTGATTTAGATTCAAGAAAAGCATACAATGGAACTGGTCTATCATTAATTATTTAAAATGTTTCTAAATAAATGGTTAAGATTTTAAAAATAATAATTATTATAAGATACAGAAAAAATCTCAACTATTCATTTGAAATATTTTACTTGGTAATTGTTTGGACAAGTCAGTCTACAATAGACTTGATCGATCATGAATTATTTAAAATATTCTTAAATAAATGATTAAGATTTTAAAAATAATAATTATACGAGTTTTAACTTTTAAGTCTGATTTTAATTTTAGGATTTTTTTTTGTGTCCTAGTGTCTTTTTAGAATTTTCTCTTGTGTTCTGTTAGAGTTTTCTCTTATGTCCTATTAGGGATTTTTTGTGATTTATTATAGTTTTTTCTTGTATATTTGTTAGTATTTTGTGCTCTACTAAAATTTTAATGTGCTCTACAAGGATTTTGAGGATGAATTATTATTTCCTTATTCTTTTAATGTGTGATCATTGATTATCCAATACAATTCAACTACCATAGTCGATTTGTCGGTTATTATGGTGAAGAATACTAATCCTAATGTGGAGGAGGAAAAACTTTCGTAGTTTTGGATGCCCTTTGAATCTTTGAACGCGTTGCTGCTACTTCAGATCTGGTTCTTCATTCGGCCATGAGTTTCATTCAAGAATACCACCAATATCATCCTCCTTAACTTTTCTTTTCATTTATGTGTTCTCTCTTTTAGTCTTTTACATTATGATATTTGATTATGTAGAGTGCCCACTTTTATTATTATTTTTTGGTTGTTCAAGTTGGATCCATCCTATTATGTATTCATTTTATCATTTTAAATTTCTCATGGAATAAAATACATTTGAATTTAATTTTTCGGTGTTTTTTTTTTTAATATGGATAATGCATTGGTGTTAAACACCAATATGGCAGGTAAGTTGTGATTAAGCAAGTTATTACCATAGGCCAACACGCCAGTGGCGATTTGTATGGCACAAAATTTTTTAAAAGAAAATAATGCCACTGGCGTTGGCAATATACGGTCGCCAATGACGATTTCAATACCAAAATTATTTTTTTAAAAAACATCTAGCAAATGCCATCGGTGTGTTTATTAGAAAATAATTTTACATTAACGAATGATTGCATAACTCATGTGTTCTTCTTTTTTCTTCAAAGACGATATGCACATTATGAAGGCAAATTTAAACTAAAAATTTCTGCTGCTGGACTCTCTTTTAGGCTTTTTTTTTTTTTTTTT
>JASCZI010000155.1:36343-46865 GCA_036250425.1 Stylosanthes scabra
TTTAGAATATTATTATTGTCAGATTAGCAATAAAGTCTATCATTAAGATAGTAATAATTATAACATAATAATAATATTAGTGATGAATTAGTAGTAATAATAACAATAATACTAATAATATAATAGTAGTAATAATAATAGCATGATAATAAATATAATAATAATAACAATAATCACAATAATAATATTAAACAGACCTGGCGGTAGTCCGCACTAGTCCAAATAAACAATGCAAGAAAATAATATACGATAGCCAGAAGGTAAAAAAAATCTACCTTAATATCTTATACTTCTTCTTCTTCTATCTTCCTAATCTTTTGTTATAAAACTAAGGCTATAATAAAGAGAATAAGAGAAGGAGCTAGAGAAAAGCTATAGAGAGCAAGAGAGAGGATTTCTTATTGATTTTTGAATATGAAAAACTAATGAAATCATAGCCCTATTTATAGTTTTGAAGTTTTACTATGCAGATTACTATTTGAAATTTTATATTATTATAGTTGCTATTCATATATTATTATATTATTATTATTTTTTTTCTTCTCCTCGTGCCCCTCGTTGTTTTTTTTTATAATTATATTTATTGAAACTGAAATTTATTGCGTGTATCTTTTCAACACGATATTAATACAATAAAAATATCGCACTGTATAAACTAGTTCCAACATATAGTATTATTTTATTTTAGCAAATAAAAGAGAATAAAATAAATTATAATTTGGACATATAAATTTTGAGATGTTACATTTAATAATAAGTCTAACAAAAAAAAAATTAAGATTATGAGAAAGTCTAAGTAATTAATATTTTGATAACTAATATTAATCAACAAACCTAAAATATTATTATTTGTTTAGGTTTATTTTTTATGGATTAGGCTTTTTATTTTATTGAGCTTTTATCTTTTATTAATTATCAATGCCTAAATTTTGTTTGCTACCTAGCATGAATGTAAATTTATATATTTGTTCAGGGAAAAAAATAACCTGCATAGCTAGCTAGCATTTCTCATAATTAATACACAATTAATTAAGCCATCGATTATTCCCAAAATTGCAAATACATGTATCCTTAAAATTTGGTAGTGACACTTGGACACTACATTGGTCCATATTCATCCATCCCATTCTGTTTTGATTTTGGAGCTGAATTTTCCCCTTTCCTTCTCCGCCTGCAGATTCTTCTCGACTTCCTCTCACAGTAAGTCTCTCTTCGCCACTCATGCTCAACTCTTCATTGCTTTTCTATTTTCTTAAACCCTTTTCCCCAAAGATTCCATCTTTGTTCACTGTTTCCCCGAAATCGCAGTGCAATTCTGTGGGGGAGAAACTGTGTCGTTTTGGAACACCCAATGGCGATTGCGTTATTGTGGCTGTGGAACCTGCAAAGCCTCTGGCCTTTCTCTGCGTTAAGGACCAACGAGCTTCAAGATTCGAAGAAATTGGTAAGCAAGCTCTCTATACCTGACCACACGAAGCAATTCGTTTTCGCGTTTCGTGATCCCAAAACCCAAACCCTAATTTATGTTCTTTCGGCGTTGAACTTGTCTGAGAAATCGGCAATTGATGCACAGTCCCTTATTAGGGAAATTAGGCCTGATGCTGTTGTGGTTCAAGGGGGTCGTTCCCCGTTTCCTGAGATTCTTGAATCTGAGGGAGATGTTGAATTTGACAAGGCACTCCCCACTTCACCATTTGGGGTAATTAAACAGTGTTTTGTTGAAAAGATTGGTAGGGAACAATATGAGAGTGTTGCAGGGAATTTTGTGATGAGGGAAATCTTTGGGACCAGTTTTCATGGCCACTTATTGGCTGCCAAGAAGGCGGCCGAAGACGTAGGTTCGGCATTTGTTGTGATTGAGTCAGCAATAGGTAGCTCTTGCTGGGGTAATAGTAGTGATAATGATAATTCTAATAATGGGGGTGGCGTTGAAACTGGAATCCATTTTAAGAGTTTTGTTAGCAGTTTAGTTCCTCAACAACCGGGTGTTGTTACTCTAGCTCCAATGACTTTGAAAAGGTTTTCTCTGAGTAATGATGCCAGGGCTCAGATGGCAAAGGTTTTATCAGTTGCTATGGATCCACTGTTACTTACGTCCTCTGGTTCCGTTTCAGAGGTTGGTTCAGGGGAAATTCAGCCAAGTAGTAGTTATGAGGCCCCGGCCTTTGCCAGGTCTATCTATCCATTACTTGAGGACTTGTACAATATATTTGATGACATTCCATCGATTGGGAAGGCGTTAGCACAGGCACAAAAGATGCTATTGGATGTAAACAGAGGTGAGGCTCCTGATGCAAGAACTGTTTCCGAGGTCTATACATTTAGAATTGCAGTTGAAGGGCTTAGAGTAGCTCTAAATAAGAGTAGCTTACGGCCAATTAACAAGAAACTTGATCCCAACTCTCAAAAGATTGATTTCTCAGAGCTTTCAGATGACGAGAAGTCACATGTGCTCTTTGCACATGCCATCCGTAGTCAGGCTGATAAGTTTAAGACCATCGTGGCGGTAGTGGATGCTAGCTCTTTAGCAGGTCTTAGGAAGCATTGGGACACTCCTCTTCCTGATGTAGTAAAAGAGCTGGTTGGAGATCTAACCGCAAATTCCGGAGAAGGGGTGAATTATAGCAACAAGAAGCGGTTGTTACCAGATAATCCTATGATGGCAGTAGGGGCAGGAGCAACAGCTGTTTTAGGTGCTTCATCCTTGACAAAAGTAGTTCCTGCATCAACTCTTATGAAGGTTGCTACCTTCAAAGTTCCAGCTTCATTCAAATTCATTGCTAGCTATACACACAAGGCTGTGGCTTTTGCCCTGGGCCCATCTAAAGTTGTTGCATCTTCCGGTGCTAAAACTTCCAGTATGATGAAGGCAGCTGCATCTGCCGAGAAAATTCGAGCTATTGCCCACAGCATTATAGCCTCAGCCGAAAGAACCAGCATCTCGGTTATGAGAACGGCATTCTACGAAATCATGAGAAAGCGAAAGATGCAGCCTGTTGGGTTCTTGCCTTGGGCTACATTCGTAGGAAGCATTGGAGCATGCTCAGGATTGCTTATGTGCGGGGATGGGATCGAGTGCGCTGTTGAATCCGTCCCTGCAGCACACTCAATCGCTAGTTTGGGTCGTGGCATTCAACATTTACGCGAAGCATCAAAATCAGTGATGCTAGCAGAAGGAACGAGAATCCAGAATTCAATCGAATCACTAATAAACAGAATAAAGAAGACAAGGGATCGATAAAGAGGGAATGCAATTTTTCTTTGTACAGTTGTACTGAACTTTTGATGGTTGAGTTCAGTAATATGTACATATATTTTTGATATACAAATAGCTATATATTTTGTTCTTAGGCAGATTAGTTCTATATGAAACATATAAATAGAAACGCAGGACTTTTTTTAACCCGTAACTACTGTTGGCATAAGATTGAAGGAAATTTATTAGCATCTATGTCTAGGTAACACAGACATATTTGCAATTTTTGTTTTCTTGGTTGATGATGTATCAAAAGGAAGAATTCTCAGCCAATGGACGTGGCTGAACTTTAGATCCCACTATGCAAATGAATCAAATCAGCAGAATCTCTTGAAAACAATTTTCAAAACAAGTGGGGTCTATTAACAACTTAATAATAATACTAGTATAAACCCTGCTTTTTGTTTGGTGAAATTTAATTGGTCTTAGTTTGCAACTTTGATAGATACTCACAATTTTCATAATAAATGTTAACAACTAAAAATGCATCCCACGTGGCATGGAACAATAGCTTCAAATAAAGAACAAGCCTATGAGCAATTGAGCATGATGACAGTTAGCACGTTCTCTTCATGTTTAAGGAAAAGGAGTGATGGTCTACTATGATATCATGCGGGGCCATAAATTTATGAAATAAATACTTTTTATATATTTGTAATTTTGTATGTTTCATTTGGTGTATTTTAAAACTAAAATGTATAGATGTATTATTAATTTAATCTAATATTGAAATAGCCCTTAACATTTCTTAACTTAGTTTCGTGCAAGTTATGCTCAATGTGATAAGTAGTAACACATCACATACGCAACATTTAAAATCAACTAACTATTGAATGTGACACAAGTAGTTTATTAAACTGCAACTAGTCTTGTCCGAAAAAAAAAAAAACTGCAACTAGTCTCTCACTACTATTGTTAATTCCATTTATGATATGAGCTGACATTTTATTGCTTAAAAAGAGTTGTGTGTAATTGCAGACAGATGTGGTTAATTCCAGTATTATAGCTGCTATTATAGTTAAATTATTGACCCCAATTTAAAAGAAGTCTATAAGAAAATAATAACTTAAAAGAGAAATTCTTTGTTGACAATAGAACTTTTGCAAAATTTGCAGAAAAATAGTGTTGGAATAAGGTGGGATCTATTTTTTCATTTTTTATTTAAATTTTATAAGTGGAGGATTTCATGGTCTCTTAGAGAGTTGCATAGGGTCCAAGTTTAGAAAAAGATAGTGTGTGAATTTCGCTTAACCTTTTTTTTTTTATAAATTAAATATAATAAATACAGTAATGCTATTTAAACAAATAAAATCACAACTAAATTCAAATCAAGTTAACAAAACCCATTCTCATAAAAATGGGTATACACACGCGCATTATAAGTGCCGCTTTTATCTCGGACTTTGCAGTCTCGAAAATCATATTCCAAACTCTGCAGAAATATATAAAAGATTAATTTTGATTTTATTCCAGGTTCTACAATTTCGAAATACATGTTTTATAATTTTCAAGCTTCCAAAGTCTGAAATAGGAAAGTGACGCTTAAAACAGTAAACTCCTCTTATCGCGTCTATATTGTATATTCATTATTTTTTAATTTTTTATAAAAAATCCTCGAATTGTGTGTAGTGTATTACTGTCACACAATTAATTTTCGGCACCCAAACCAACACCTAAATTCAAAGGCAATTTATGGCATCAGAACGAATTTTCATTGATAAGTAAAATCATGATTCATGAATAATATATTGTGACAAATTACTTATCACCGCTAATCCCACTAATACATGCCTACCTCTTCTGAATGCATTTCATGTCCCTTTCATCTTTAAAGAACATTAAAAGAAAAAATTAATGGTGTCTGAGCCAAGCCATCTAACTCACTACCTCTCAATCTCTCACTTTCACAAGCCCCATTTTACACGAAATTTAATTTCCAACATTTTCCATTATTTCGTGAAGTCAATTTGTAGAATTATATTGAGGTTCATAATTTCTTAGGCATCTTATTATTAGGATCATCCAAGTTCCAATGGAGCTGATACATTATTCTCAGGCAGTTGTTGCATCATGTCAAGGTCATAGCAAGAATCTTGACTTGTGTTTCTTCACAAATGCAAAGCAACAACCCTTAATAATCTTACACTCACATATTGAGAAAAATGAAAAATAAATTGTAATAATCAAAGGCAGCCTAATAAGTCGTCGAGTTTGGTGATATTAAAAACATAATCGCCATTTTTTATGTACAATATAAATAAAGTAGATGGAGTTGGTTAAACTATGGTGTGAAACACACTTCCACTGTGACGCTTTTCTTATTAACCGCTTATTATAAATTTATCAGGCCAAAAGTTATAAAAATAAGAAAGAAAAAATTATAATTTTACTTTTCTTAATTAGTTATTAATCAGATGTCCTATATAAGCATATATTTAGTATTTATAAAAAAAAAAACTTTATTATGGATAATGAATTACAATAATTATACACAACCAAACATTTTAACCAACCAAGTCCAACCAAGCTTCTCTTCTCCACGTGCCTTTCTTCTTTTCTGATTAGCGCTTTTCTTTCTTCTCCTTCGGCAGCATGGCGACGATGACCACAGAAAAGAAGAAGACGCCAATAACAGAAAAGAAGATAGCAGCGACAATAACGACGTTAAGGAGGAAGAGGAGAAAGAGGTGTAGCAGAGGAAGATAGAGTACATTTGAGTACATTTGAGTGATAACTTCCAATAATTCAAAATCCGTTTCTGTTTTCATTATAAATCCGTTTCTATTTTCATTCAAAATCCGTTTCTATTTTCATTCAAAATCCGTTTCTATTTTCATGAAAATACAATTCAATTTTTGTGAAAATCAAATTCATTTTTTAATTCAAGATCCATTTCTGTTTTAATTAAAAATCCGTTTCTCTTTTCATTCAAAATCCGTTTCTATTTTCATTCAAAATCCGTTTCTATTTTCATGAAAATCCAATTCAATTTTTGTGAAAATCAAATTCATTTTTTAATTCAAAATCTGTTTCTGTTTTCATTAAAAATCCGTTTCTCTTTTCATTCAAAATCCGTTTCTGTTTTTCAAAATCCGTTTCTGTTTTCATTCAAAATCCGTTTCTGTTTTTCTAGAATATCCAATTCAGTTTTTCATCAACAACAACACCACCACCAACAACAACAACAACAGCAACAACGTAAACAATGGAGGAAGATGAAGAAGAAGAGGATAAAGAAGAGAAAGAGGAAGAGGACGAAGAAGAAAAAAAAGAAGAAAAAGATGGCGGCGGCAACGACGACGACAATGATGGCGGCTGCGACGACGATGACGACGACAGCAGCGGAGAAGGAGGCGTTGCAGAAGAAGAAAGAGGAGAGGCATTGAAGAAGAAGAAGAAGAAGAAGAAGAAGAAGAAGTGAATCTGAGGGACGCGCGTGTAGTGGTAAGAGTGAGGAAAAAATACTTAGATGAACTTGGTTGGTCAAATTGCTTGAATGTGTAGTATTACTGAATTGATTATTCTACTGATAATTGATTGTCCTTTTAATTTATTATTTTATTAGAGAAACATGTAAAATTACGCATATAACAAGGTATGTTATTTTTTAAAAAATATACCTAATATTTAATTTTATTTTTAAGGTTTTCAATTTTTTCCTTCCTGTCTCGTTTCTTATTTATGTCAAAAATATTTTTGGATGTTTTTAATTTTGTCATTAGCATTTAATACAAATAAAAGATACCAAAAAACAAAGTTGAATGAAATTAATGGATAAGATATTTTTAAAGAAAATCGTAAATCGTTAATTAAAAAGAAAACTTTATCCTAATTTTTAATAAGAACAGAATTTTTGTGTTTTTTTCTTATAATTTTTCAGAACAATAATTAATATAAAAGATAGAAAATTAAATAAATTACTGAAGTTATATTATGAAGCAGAATGTTAACCCAACCAAATCTTGAAGTGTAAATAAAATCAAGCAAGAAAGTTGATGGAGAAAGAAGGAATCCACACCCAATTGCAAAGGTTGGTTTGTTGTTGTACTTGCATACTGTCCTAATGTCCTTATAATCCAAAATATAGTATCAGATACTAACAACTTCTACTTCATGTTTCTACATGGAGCCCCACATACCTACCCTTCTCTTCTCTTCATCACTTCACAGCCCCACAAGATATTTTATTCACAACTCAGATTATGAGTTCTTCTCCTTAGATTAGATGCCATGACAAAACAACTTTCTTCCATCAGGTAGTGTTTGAGGTCTTTGAACAGATGATTATGATCAGAGACTTTAACATTCATGGCCCCATATGGGGTAATAGATTATAGTAGATAACTAGATACCTTACCCCATATGGTACAAACTATACAAACCAAGTCCAAAGAATTTTATGACTTTTCTATTTTCATTTTTGATTTGCTTTTTTTCCTGTTTCTTCTTTTTTATCAGGAGCCCTATTATTATTATGCCACCACCATGTCAGTTTTTTATATAATATATGGCATCTGGATACTCTTCTCTGAAAGGTGCTGTATAGTTGAGGTTACTGCTGCTTCATGCTGCCCTTATTATTATCAATTCTTCAAACAAAGCAATAGGAGATTTGTGCAGAAAACTGATAGGTTCTGGAAGTTCAGTGAACAAGATGATAGATGGGTTGAAGTTGTGTTTCCTTATGATGATGATGATCATCTGGTATCTGAAGGAGGAGGATTGAAGGAAGAACAACATGAATCATTTGATGCTAAGCCCTTGTTGGATGTGAATTTGCCACTGAGGAAGAGGATTTCATTGACCAGAATGTCAGAGACATCTATTTGGGTCACTGGGGAAAGTGGTTCTATATATGAGAGGTTTTGGAATGGACTTGAATGGGTTTTTGCCCCTCATGACTTGCCAATAGCATCAGGCCGCGCCGTCGCGGTTTTCATCATCAATCACATAATTCTTGCAACTTCTGAAGCAGGAAATATATATCAGGTTACAGCTTATAAGTATCATCAGTTTTGTAAGGCTGTGTTTGGATATTGTCTTAGGAAATAGACACTTAACAAATTGTATTTACATAACACACAATTACATGCATATAGTTTAGCAAGTATTTAATTCAAGGTAACTACTGTGATTTGATTCTGCAGTTTATAAATTGGTGTTAACAGATTATATTACTGTTTTAGCAGATGCATGTGCAATTTGGTGAAACCTCACAAGCAGTTTGGGTGGATGTCACACCTACACTCAATCAAATCACAAATAATGATTCAAAGAGAAATCCTTTGGTGTTAATAAAGTCTGGAATTGTGTCACATGATAGGCAGTGAGTAAACACCATACATACCTCTTTGTTCTTAGATTGATTTAACAGTTTCTAATACAAGTTTTTGTTGTTGGAACAGGAGAATTTATTTCTGCACAAGGAATGGAACACTATTAGAACTTCTTGGGGTTGAGCCTCTAAGGTAAAGACTCAAGTTTTGGAGCAAATATATTAGTGTTAAAGAAGTTAATCCTCTGCAAATATTATTAAGTTCGCTCCTATTCCGCGACATATATAGAGCAGATGGACAAATAATGGCCAACCAGCTGGATCAAATGTTGCAGCAATAGCTGAAGTTGCTTCTGTAAGAGATGTTGTGTATACCATAAGGTGAGTTTTCTGTGTCTGTGTTACTTTAAGCTTGTTGAACTGCAATTTCATACTAGATACTCCCTTCGTTCCGGAATATCTGTCATTTTGAACATTTGCTGATGTAGTTCTGCTGGAGATCTTTATGAATATGATGGAAAATCAAAACCATCATGGAAGAAGCACATATGGAAAGAAAGGACAGCACAATTCGCACCTTTAGTACCGTCTAAGGGGTGCATTTTAAGTGGACTAAGTGGTGATCATTCTGAATCTCTATTTCTTCTAAACCAGGTACTTTTAGTTAGTTCACTAGAATTTCATTAAGTTCCAATTGAATTTTGAGATGGAAAACTTGGAAAAATGTTGAATTTCAACTTCATACTCTCATTTAAAAAATATTTGATAATTGTATATAGGAGGGTAATTTGGTAGAGAGGAGACTGCATCAGAGGAAGTGGAAATGGATGGTCCATGGCAGTCCACCACATCAAAATTTGACATCCATTACGCCGTCTCTACACGAAGAATCAAGTGAAACTTTCATTTCCTTGTTCTTCACTAGTTCACTTGGATCAGTCTTTGAATATCAAATGCCAAAACAATTAGGTTAGTCATCCAGTTATGCTACAAACTATTTAACTTACTATTCGAGGAATGATCACTTGCCTTTATGATGATATGAATGCCTTGATCTTAATGCATATGAACTTCAAAACTTTAGCATAACATCTTAATGCCTTTATGATCTGAATACTACTTTCTAGACATTGAATTCTCTCATGAACACACGTGCACAGGTGCAACTAATCGATTTCAAGGAGCCTGGGAAAATCATCAGCACCCTTTACATGCTAGAGTAGCAAGAGGTATAGTTGGCTTGCCATTACAAGTTGGCAGGATATTGTTTCCACTAGATGATGGTAGACTTGCAGAATTACATCTATTAGGAATAGGTGGCGAAAGTTCAGGACCGGCTTCACCACAAAACTTTAGAAGGAAAGCATCAACTAGATATGTTTGGTCGATATTAGATGTGCCAGAGAGTGAAGGATGGAATGCAGAATATTGCACAGAAGAACGCGGCCCCAGAAATTGCCTTGCAGGACTAAAAGATGAGTCAATGGATTCAGGAGCAAGTTCAGTGACAGGTAGGAGAAAGCAAAGCCAGACACAGAATTACTACTTATCGCTCGGCACTTCATTAGGCGAAGCGATTAAATCTGCAGAAGAGTACAATCTCCCCAATGACTGGACTAGTAGTAACTTCCGGCTTCGGTTGATGTATGAAGGAAAGTCTTTTTTCTTCATAACAAATGATGGATTAGTGTTTGAACACATTTGTGTTGAGAATGTTTGGGTGTGGCTGAGGCATGAGAGCTCTACAGCTATAAAAGGTATAGTGGGAAACTATAATGGAAGCTTGTTCATGGTTGATACATTTGGGAGTGTGCTTCTTAGAGAATGGCATGAAAATGAGATAACATGGAGGAATTGCAGTGCTATGAGGAAAGGAAAGAGTGCCATTGGAGGCCAACCATGGGATAGATTTCCAGCTAAATCAAGGAAGGTTACAACAGAAGATGCACTCTTCTTTGTGAGTAAAAATGGAAGATTACTACAGTTCATGG
>JASCZI010000155.1:52342-67801 GCA_036250425.1 Stylosanthes scabra
TCCCTTTATGGGTATTTTTGTGAGGATTATTGGTGTTCCATCAATAAATTATTAAAGTTGGTTCAATCTTGTAATGCATCACCTGTGATGTAACCTAGGATTTGACTGCCAATATACTGTAATTGTAGAAAATTTTGTTTATCCGGAATTATCATACCATATTGTTATGATTCATTCACTTTTTGGAGAACTCCTGGTTGTTTATTTCTTATCTTTGCAAAACTTTTATGATCTTGTAACCTATAAATTGTTGTGGAGCAACATGTTGGTCTGTGTATGTTTTTTTTATTTTTAAGAATACGAAGCCTAACAGAATTCTTGCGTTGCGGTGAATATTTTTCTGGATTTATAGATTTTTAGGTTTGAGCAAGCTATGCAAAAGATAGATGTTTTTACTTTTTAACATACATGTGTAACATAAATGCCTCTCCCACACTGGTTTCATCTGCATCTAGCTTGGATCTTTCTTGGAGGAGTACAAGAAGTTTTATTTATTTATTTGGTCATGGGAGGAGTACAAGAACTCAAGAAGTGTAAAATGAGTAATATAATAATAATAATAATAATGCCTTGTTTTTAAATATTTTTTTATAGAGAGTTATCTCAAGGTGTGACTTTTACTATTTCCCCCAAATAATTTGTAATGTTCTTTAATTATTTAGCGGATTTGTTAAATTAAAAGAAAAAATACTCCATCATAAAATCATTTATATATATACATTTAATTAAGTATTACTAATTTAGTAAAAATAACTAATTTTTATATCTATTGCATGAATAATCGTTTAAGAATATAATAAAAAGTATGGTTAAATATAAATTTAATTTTCAAGGAGCAATAAAAGGTTAATTTAATTTTAGTATAGCGTTAAATTACATCTAATTAAAATTTAGAAAATATAATTAAAAAATAAACATTTCTCAAGCCTGAAAATAATAAAAAGGAAAAAATCATATTTTTTATTAGAGTATTTGTTATTTTCAGGGCTCTGAATATGAAATATGTGTGTCAAAACTAATCATAAATTTTGGACAGTATCATCATTCATAATTCCCAATTCAGCACGCAGAGGGTGAGCTCTGCAATCTTCATAGACACTATTGAATCATCGAAACCAATCCAAATTCAAAACGAAGAACACGACCAAGAACAAAGTGGTAAGTTAGGTTTTTTTTTTTTTTGTTTTTCCTTTTAATTCTGTTCCTCTTCTGGTGCCTTCGTTTTCTCTCCGATCTACAACTCCTGCCATCAAAAAATTTGCTGAATTCGATTACTGAATCTCCGAACCTTTTCCCAAAAGTCTTCAACTTTACATGTTCCGATTCGATCTAGAGTTGATCGATCCGTATCGTGCGATTCCCGCAATCTATCTATGTGTATCTAATTATTTTTGTATTTGTGCATTTGGATTCTTCTTAGCAAGTGGAACTGATTTTGGTTGTTGTGTTAGGGAGAAGGAAGAAGATAAAGCAATGAAGGTGGTTCCGTTCACGCTGCTTGCTTTGCTTCTTGTTGCTATTGTCCCAAATGGATTCTTGGCAGTTCCCTCTACGGTTCCTGCATTTCTTTGGTCTTCCCATTATGACCTGTAATGCCTAATTCTCTTGCTAAATATTTTGTAACTTTATAATTTATTATTAATTATATGTCAAGTAAGAAAATAGCACATTAGAGTGTGATACTTAGATGATATATGGTGGTGTGTTTGGTTGATGTGGATAATGACAGTCATCATTAGATTTAGTTGTGTTGATCTTGAAGCTTCTTATTGGGTAGAAAGAAGGAGTTTTGTGATTAAAACTGTTTAGGGATTTTTAGGGGTTAAAGGGGAGTGCCAAAATTTGGAAAGGTGTGCCAACTAGATGTAAAAAGGACTTTCAAGTTGTGCAAAAGAAATCAAGGGAAGGATAGAGAAAAACCTCTAACACTAGGGTTCATGTTTAGGATCCCGTTGGCGTTACCATTAGGTTTTGGTTTATTGATATGACCAAACAGTAGATAGATTTTCTGGATTATTTGAGAAAGCTTACTGAACTTCGAAGTTGTGGGATGGGGAGATAGATGAAACAGGCAGGTAAGCAGTAAGTCCTGAACAAGGTTAAATGCAAACTTAATTATTTGTTTTCCAGTATACTCTGCGAGTCTGGGTCTCAACTAATGTTTGCATTGTATGGTACATCAGTTCAACAAATAATTTATATCTTCTTGTACCATTACAGGGTTTCAGACAATGGAATGAAGGATTCTGTAAATTATCAGATCATTTCTCCAAAAGCTCTAGCAAAGTCTGTTTTATCTGAAGCAGGCTGGTCAAATTTTCTGGTATTAATAGTATTCTCCATGATGGTTTCTTATTATGTATATTTGTCAATTGTCAATACTCTATTTCTGCTATTTTACTTTGATTTTACTGTGTCCATCATTGTTGTTGCTGTTGCTTGGAATTTCTAAATGTAAAACCTTTTTTTGCTTGAGTAGTGCAATGGAAAGGAATTTCAGGAGCCTTTGGATCTTGCACTTTTATTCATTGGTAGAGAGGTAATATATTGAACTCTCTTTGTAGACAGTTCTTGGTGCAACTTTCCTAGAGATTCCTGTCAGTGTGCAGCATGATTGATTAAATAAACTTGTTACGTTTTTTCTTTGTAGTTACAATCTTCAGATTTAAGCATGAACAAACATGAACACTCAACTCTTTTAGATTTGCTCAAGGTGAGAGACTTGTGACATACAATCTATGAGGTTTCTGCAATAGTAAACACAATCCATGATTGTAACTAAACATGCTTTTTGACTCCTGCACTGCTTTACTGTCATGAACAGCTGTCTTTCACCAGCTCCAACACTTCCATGGCATTTCCGTATGTTTCTTCATCAGAAGATGAGAATTTGGAAAAACAATTGGTTTCAGGATTCGCTGAATCCTGTGGAGATGATTTGGGAATTGGCAAAGTTGTTTTTCTTGGATCTTGCTCCATGGATGATACGATTTATGAAGACAGTGCTGCTTTTCACTCTGTTCAGGTAATCAGCAAAATCCTGGAACATCATCTGTTGTTGAATCCCGGTTCGTGTATCAGTGATCTGATGCTAGTTATTGCTTAATTATAACTTGACAGGAATATTTGAACAAGAAGATGGAAGGGACTCGTACTGGGAAAACAGATTTGCTTGTGTTCTGCAATGGAGGTTCTCAACCTTTTAACATTGCTGAGGTGCCACAATCTGAAGGTATATCTGCCGCAAAGGTATGGATTTGCTAGATATGATTTTACCCTCTGCTAAATACTTGGTTGTTTTTCCTGTATCTATGCAGGTGAAGTTTTATCTGGGCTTGTCAACTCTGTTGATAAATCTGGGGCCAAATATGCAGTTCTTTATGTGTCAGATCCCTCTAGGATGGTCCTGTATCCTTCTTACAGGGAACTACAAAGATTTCTAGAAGAAAGCACAAATACGTCATTGACAGCCAATTCCACAGTTTGCGATGGAGTCTGCCAGATTAAATCATCTCTTCTGGAGGGAATTTTAGTGGTAAGTTTCTTTGTCCATTTTACACGTTCAGCTATATGCTGGATGGGGCTGCTTGTATTTTTCCTTTGTTCTCATGAGTGAGATATGATTAAGTAACCATTATTACTCTGCCTTTTCCTTTTCCTCTGGAATATTTTGTTCCTTCCGTTTTGGTGATTAAGTTCTGTGGTTCTCCAACTGCATTCTCGGTGCATGCATGTGTAAACTGCTGCCTGTTTCTAATTCCATGCATACAGTTCTAATAGTATGATAACGTGATCACATTAATTTGCTCAGCCAGTAACACATTTCAACATTTTCAGCATCCCATCTTGGGATCTTAGCCATTTTGGTTTCTTATTTGCTATTCGCTTCCCTAGAAACTGTATACATTTGGTTAAAATTTGATTTATGCTAATACTTTCAATCCCTTATCATGCAGCATCTTTCCTTGTAAAACCACCCTCTTTCAATCTAAGCTGTGAAAATCTTGAATATAACCCATACAGCAGTTTTCATAACCTTTGCATGCTTAGCTTTTATAGAACTTGTTATATGTCTGGATAAAGAATATGGTTTAAGTTTTATTGTCTTGCATCAAGTAAACTTGAAATGGTGTAGGTCTTTATCTATGAACCCTTCACCCTTTCCATTCACACTATCATGTTTATATGAGTTGCCTTGTGATATTTCAGGGAATCGTTTTGCTAATAATCTTGATCTCTGGCCTTTGCTGTATGATGGGAATTGATACCCCAACAAGATTTGAGGCTCCACAAGAGCAATGATTCGTTTATTGAAGATAATAATTGCTGTGATGTTGGGTCTATTGTATCAAAAGTATTGTTAGAAAACATTATTTTATTTGAGTACGTGACAGTGGCCGTGATGAATGTTTATCTTGTAGCTTTTTTGTTGACTTTTACTTCAGAGGATTTATCATGTTTAATATCGAATAATTTGTATCAGTATATAGAACGTCAGTCCGAGGTTTTAATTTTGGTCCTGCCAGTTATCAAATTAGAAAATTTGGAATAAGAATCAATTTCATCAAAAGAAGTCTTTTGTAGTGCATTTTCTTGGCTTCTAGCAACAACTCATCCATTCATCTTTTCATCTTTCTAATGTCATAGTGTATGCTAGGATTATATATATAATGTGCCATGTTTTGGTAACTTATTTAGATTTTGGAATGTGAGGCAATTTTATATATATAGGCATTTTTGCTGGTTTCCTAAGACTAAGAGACCTTAGCTAAACACATAATGATTATACTTTACAAAATAATAGATAAAAAAAAGTTGAGAAGATTCATTCTCATTTTACTATACACTCTTTTAATGAGACTAAAAAAAACATATGAAGAAAGATGTTGATTTAATAAAGATCACACTTGAACCATATTAATAGTAGATTTGGTAGTTGAGTTTCAAGCTGTTTAAAAGTTATTATTAATAAAAAATTTTGAAGCTTTTTTGTTTTATTTTAATAAATGTATAACAATTGGATTGAAAATTTAACTTTTACATTTTCTATAAAAAAATTTAACCGATAACTTTATCATATTTCTTTAAGGTTCATGCTTAATTCTAAAATCAATTACCCTAAGAATTAGTTTTTAAACCCTTATAAAATGTATCTAGTTTTATAAACTCTCATAAGTCAGGGATATTATTAGCGTGCAGAAATGCCAAGTTGGCCTAAAACTTTCGAAAAGATTAATCAGGTTAGGTGTTTGAACTTTTTCTAAATAAACATAATTCTACTATTCGATATGCAAGTAAACAAATATATATAAAATTTTGATATATTGTATTATGGATAATACATCAAATGGATTTTGCTCGTAGATAGAGGTGTTGCGAGATTTATTGTTGTTTACATGAAAGGTGTTGATGGGGTCGACAATTGTTAGTGAATGTTGTAGTTGTGATTAGCTTTTTTATGCTTTATCCGATGGAGTTTCGAAAGTTTTTAGGTTTTCTATCTTATGTCTTGTAAATTTTGCGTTGTTCTTTTCAAAAAAAAAACTCAGCCATATTATTTAAATTTTCAATAATATAGGTGGACAGCAATATACTATCCAAATACATATTCCCTGGATTATATTTGATTCAATTATAGTACCAAATAAGGGTTTAATATTTTAACATAAGTACTAATGATCATCAAATTTGAAGCGCAGATAGCAATCAAACATTCAAACCTACTTTATAAGTTGATAAAGCAAAATATCAATGGGCAGTTGTGCCATAAATTTGATATAGTACTAGTAATAATGAAGAAAGTTAGGAATTTGACAACTAATTGAAAGGGGTAAATAACCAACAATTATAAGGAAATTGTTTTTTAAAAAATTATCGTATATTTTCTGACATTAGAAATGGGGTAAGGTGGATGTGCCCATGAGGACTTTCCACGTGTATGTAGTGTCCATGTTTAGGTGGTACAATGATAAATTCAGTATCTATAAATCACCGAACCTTGTGCCTTGTCGCTCCACTACATAATATTGCTTGGGCAAAAGGGTCAACGGATCATATACATAATGAGAAATTATATTTATATATTTTTTATGGTATAAACTATAACTTAATCAAATAAAAGGTCAAAAAATGTGTATCCAATTATGGATATAATATTTATTTATAATATTAGGCAAATGTTCAATTAAGTATAAATTATTATTCCCATTTAATTTAATAGGATTCTTGCAGTTGGACCTGTGACTAACCAATTGATGAGTTAATGATCCAACTTCTCATCATATGAAATAATAATAATTAGGGTTAATAGTTCCAATGGGTCTGAAGGATTACACATACGTTAATTTTGTTATTAGAAGATTTGCCATCTTAAATTAATTTTTTAAAAATAATTTGTACATATAGTATTTTTCTTACCTTATTATTTTACTATTTTTTTTTGAAACTTTAGATGATCCAAATTTTAAAAATCAAAATCATTATTATATTATTATATATTGTGCAGTGTGTGCAAATCGCAATAATTCTTCTCACCCAAAAAAATGAGAATAATTCCAAAATCTAGTGAGCTTCTAAAAGCAGTGACACAATCATGCAATAATTAGCCAATTTAAAACCCCCTATGCTTAGCCGTGCAAGCAGGTACACCTTTCTAGATATATCCCACTTGCATTGTTTTGAGCTCTGTATACTTTCAACTTTCACATTTATCTACACATAGCAACTAGAGTAGATATCTCAACAAATTGCTTTATAGTAAGTTTAGTTAATGCACACAATTTTATATACAAGTTGTTTCAATCCTTAAGCAGCATAGCTTGAATTCATATTAAGAAATATCAAATTTAAAATTTAGTGTATATAATTATTTTTGAGACTCGTTCATCATAGTCAAATGTATGATGTGAGTTGAATTCGAATTTATCATAGTGAAATTATGAATGATTGTTTTATATAGAAAAAATTAAATAAGCATTCATGATTTGAAAAAAAAAAAACAATAAAAACTAATTTAAATTAATATAATGATTAATTTATTAATTTATTTAAATAAGTATTGAAAATTTGAATCTTGTTTTAAAAATATCATTGACCTGCTTGTAATCTAGTAACCTTATTGTATGTAGATGATGTGTGTCTAAACTTGTACTATATTGGGTTGCAATTAATGTATGAATAAATAAATAGCAAAGCTCTACTTTACAGAGTCGCTAAAACGATAAGGTCCATATACATACATGTGATAAAATGATATGAATATGATATATGTATGTATATCTAATATCTTAGCTTATAAGTAATTATTCATGTCTTTTCTGACTACTTGCTTGATGATAGATATCCACATCCAATTCAATTCTCGTTTTCTAAACCGTCCTGAAAACAACTCAAACCTGCTTTAATTTAATTTTATTACTTCAAAATTAATAAATATATACAAGTGTAAAACATGTTTCAATCTAAGGCATAGTTGTGTCTAATTTTAATTCAGAAAAAGACATTTAGTTCTTCACTTCTTCTACTACATGAATATATAGATTACGTGATAGATAGTTTATAGTAAAAAGAGTCTTATTCCATATAGTCCATACTAAGCATTATTGATTATTTATGTTTATATAATTTTCAAAGACAGATTATCACATCTTTAGTTAATTCTAACTAATTAATTAATGCTTAAATATGTAATTTTTTTTTGAAGAATATATGAGTAACGTAACTTTTAAATATATTGAATATACTAAAAAAATAATTATTTTATTTTACATTTTTGTGTGATGATGAGGTTACAATATTTTTTTCAAAGTGAAGATTTTGACATTCATATCCGTGCCATGAAAAGCATGGGTTGTAGATGTAACTATATCTATATGGTAAGGCCCTCACCATTAATGTCCTTCACTTGCCACCCGTATGCTTCTGAATTATTTCTGATCTGTACTTACTCTCTAACCCATTAAACTCCTTCCACATCTCTCTCTCTCTCTTCATAATTCTCCCATGTTCCTAATTGAATCTCATATTGCACCCATTAATAGTTAGTTGTTTGGTATTTGTTGCAAAACACTGTTACCTCCTCATCTACAAAATAAATTTAAAATAATACTAATTAAAAAGAAAAGCATTCATCTCCTTCTTCTTCTTGAGTTCAATAAACTCTTCTATTGTCTCCTCCTCTTCTTCATTATTATTATTAGCAAAAGAGATGATGGAGATAGAAGCAGCAACAAGTGGTAGTAGCAATAGTAGTGGGCTTGATAGAGGAAGCTACTTAGCTTGGGAAGATCTAAGAGTTGTTCTTCCAAATTTTGGAAAAGGACCAACTAAGAGGTTGCTTAATGGTCTCAATGGTTATGCTGAACCTGGAAGAATCATGGCTATTATGGGCCCTTCTGGCTCTGGAAAATCCACTCTCCTTGATTCACTTGCAGGTTATTATTCATTACTACTTTTCTATTTTCAATGTGTATCTTGTTGTATGTCTTTGTGTGTGTTTGGATTTACCTTCGTCAAACTGAGATTTAAATATACTTGATTTTTTGTAGAATTGATTTTATATAACACGAAGAGTTCAACAAACATTCAGAGATTTTGAGTTTTTTTTTTTTTTTAAACCCCAAAACACAAGACATGTTTTTGGATGTAAAGGTTCAACCTTTTTTCTCTTGTCTTTCACAGTTCTGACTTTCTAGTGCAAGACATTAATTTATTTTTATTTATTTTTATTTTTATTTTGTAATCAATTGATGGGTAATTGATGATGAATAGCTAGTAATGAAATAATTTTAGATCTTTCTATTATAGATGTATACTCTTCACTTAATAGTACTCTAAAGTGTTAAACCTATTTTGGTATAATATTTACTACTTCATCAATCATGGTATAGCTTATTAACTTCTTCTACTTCAATCTTTTGAATTGAAATTAAAATTAGTATACTCTAAACTAAAAGGGTTTCTGGGAATCTAAAAACTTTGCCATGTTGAATTTAAACTTGAAATTAATGTGTGATGGGAGTATTAAATTTTTGAAAGTTGTGGCAGATTTTTTTTTTTTCCAAAACCTATAGTGTACCTCTTAGGCCAAGTAAATAACACATCACATAGCCATAGGGCCCTTGTATTTAAATGTTATGTCCTAAGTGGGTATGATGTCATTATCTACAATAATCGAATAGTACTAAATATGGATCGTCCAAGTTCCCGGGGAACAACCCTAACGTTATCATCATACCATATACTATATATTTTGTTAGTGATGGTAATATTTATTTATAAAAATTACAATTTTCTACTCTAACTTTAATTTAATTTTACCCCACAAAAAGTTGATAATTTTTTGGTTGACTTTCGCTTTCTCTCTTTTTCATTTAGTGAGTTGGGTTTTGTTCCTTTTCGTTGGTTGGGGGTTGGATTATTTGATCAATGAACATTATAACAATATATAGAAAAGTCGGTGCTAAATGCTAATAACTATTCAGTACTATTTAATGGATAGGTATAATGGTAGTGTCGAATTCTATTTTTTAGGTGTATGTAGTAATTTATTAGCTAAATAGAACCTAAAAATATATAATTTAGATTCGCAATAGATTAGTAGTATTTTCAGTATTATCCATGTATATACTTATTGTAGTTGTATCATATTATACTTCCGAATTTTTAGCTATACTTGACAATTGAAAAGGACACGGTGCTCTTTCCTATATGGATCTTAAATTTTGGTAGTTGGAATAATATTATGAGATTATTAAAATTTAGACTATATACCATAAATGCTTAATCAACCAAGTGAGTTTGGGTAGCTGTAATAATGTGTTAGGCCATATTAAAACATCAAACTATATATGTAATATATGTACTGAGTTTGAATGTTTTAATTGAGAAGAGTAGATGGTTACAATTACCAAACTACCACAACTCAATAATAATGGTCCATGCTGGGACCATATATATATATATAGCTTGGTTGTATAGCTATTTTCTCATATTTTGTCTGGTCTTATAGCATTGATTGGTATGGCATGAGTCATGAGACATATGGTTTGGCCTTAGTCTTATCTTTGAACTACTACTACTAGCTACTTCCCAACCAACTAACATTCACAAAGGGCGTTGAATTGAATAATGGTGTGTACAAACAAAACAACAAGATCAATGAAACTTCCCCATCATCTTTAATTTGTGAATCAGACATCAATTATTAATCATTATTCTAGCTCCAATTTATTATGGTTCAATTCAACCATACATAACAGTTAGTGATGAAAGATTATTTAATTTTTTGATTGAAGAATGCCTATATCTTTAAGTTCTATTCTAAATTTCTAAAGTGCAGTGCGTGGTACAGTTTTCTGAACAATTGAATTTGTGGATTTGTTGTGACAGGTAGGCTCTCAAAAAATGTGGTCATGACAGGCAATGTTATTCTCAATGGGAAGAAGAAAAACCTAGGCTATGGTTTTGTTGTAAGTAATAATAACACTTACCACTGCATAGTAATCTTTGGAACAATAATTAAAAGAGAATCCACACATGATCACCGAAATTTATTATTTTTATCAGAATATAATTAATAAAATTATATAATTTGTGCTTATAGTTATATATTTCTTTTTACTTCTATATGTTTATTATATTTTATGCATATAATTTTTTGAATATTAGATGATTATTTATTTTAATTTATTTTAACTATCACAGATTTTAGTCATTAATAGTTTATACATTGGTTTGTAACTTAACATCAATAATAATTATTAAATGATGACTAAAATTAATTAAAAATAATGGTCATATAACATTTTGGTATTGATGAATGATTATATCCAATATTTTACACTGTAGTACCAGAAAGTTTTTTTTTTGAGTCAACAGTCATAATCAAATTCTATATCTTCAGGCATACGTAACACAAGAAGATGTGCTGCTTGGAACACTAACAGTGAAAGAAACGATATCGTATTCAGCAAATCTGCGTCTTCCAACATCAATGACGAAAGAAGAAGTTGAAAGCATTGTTGAAGGAACCATCATAGAGATGGGACTCCAAGACTGTGCTGACAGGTTAATCGGAAACTGGCACCTGAGAGGGATAAGCGGCGGGGAGAAGAAGAGGCTGAGCATTGCACTTGAGATCCTGACAAGGCCAAGCTTGCTGTTTCTTGATGAACCCACCAGTGGACTCGACAGCGCTTCCGCCTTCTTCGTCGTTCAGACTCTCCGTAATGTGGCGCGTGATGGACGCACTGTCATCTCCTCCATTCACCAGCCTAGCAGCGAGGTCTTTGCTCTCTTTGATGACCTTTTCTTGCTCTCTGGGGGCGAAACTGTTTATTTTGGAGAAGCTAAAATGGCCGTTGAGGTATCCTACTCTTAACTCATTTTTTCTCAGCGGAGTCATAGAGACTCCCGCAAAAAGTTAATAGTTAAAAATGGTTAGATATTAATTTAGTCATATAAGATTTATCAAATTGTTTGACGGTTTTTAGTTATTAACTTCATGTAGTTAAGAATCATTCTCATACAATTTAGTTAAACATATTAAATTGCAGTTAATTTCATGTGAAACAGCTGATTGTTAAATACTCTAATATGATCTGACATACTTGATTAAAGCATAATCTAACGATTATAAAGTGACAACTTCACGTGAAGTTAACGACATCAGAGTTTTCACCTTTCTGTAAACAGTTATCTTTACTTAAAATCGATAATTAAAATCATTAGATAATAATTTAATTAAATAAATTGAACCATTTGACGATTTTCAACTATCAATTTCAACGGCGCACGCATTCACTTGCATTAATGCTTATTATTAACATTCCATGATTATATCTAAATAATACTTCTAAATGTATTTATTATAAATTTGTAGATATTTCCATAATAATATTTTGTTAAGCAAATTAATGAGAAATCTAAATATTTCAAGCTACGAGCAAGCATGTAGATAAGTTGATCATGAAGGTTTTCAGATTTTTTTTACAATTGGTACTAATTTTTCACCTTTTTTACAGTTTTTTGCTGAAGCCGGATTCCCTTGTCCACGTAAAAGAAATCCTTCTGATCACTTCCTAAGATGCATCAATTCTGACTTTGATGTTGTCACAGCTACACTCAAAGGATCTCAGAGAATTCATGTATGTAAAATTAACCTATTCCTCAATTAATTAACCATATGCTTTAATTTGTATTATTTATTTAATGGAATTGTTTCATTTCCTTCTTTTTTTTTCAAGGATGTTCCAAATTCAGCAGATCCTTTCATGAATATGGCCACAGCACAAATTAAGTCTATGCTGGTTGACAGATATAGGCGCTCAGCATATGCAAAAAGAGCAAAGGACAGGGTTCAAGAACTATCTACCAATGTAATTAATTAACCTTTTTTACTTACTCAAACTCTGTTTCTTTTTTAAAAAATGTATGTATGTATGATGATGATATTGTTATACAGGATGGGCTTGAAAATGAGCCACAAACTGGAAGTCAAGCTACTTGGTGGAAGCAACTGTGCACATTGACAAAGAGATCATTTGTCAACATGTGTAGAGATGTTGGTTACTACTGGTTGAGGATCATAATCTATATCATTGTTTCAATTTGTGTTGGAACTATCTATTTTGATATTGGTTATAGCTATACCTCAATCCTAGCTCGTGGTGCCTGTGGTGCATTCATCTCTGGCTTCATGACATTCATGTCCATTGGAGGCTTCCCATCATTTATTGAAGAAATGAAGGTATCATCCTCAATAAAAAAAAAATCGAGTTAATACTTAAATTTGCCCATAAAAGATAACATGTTCTCTAAATTAATTTTCGAAAGATTTTGTTAGTCATATCTATTACTGAAAGAAACATAGCATTTCGAATCAGTCATCTTGCCAATTAGACGATGAAGTGTCACGTTAAGTGCTACATGTCAAATTGTTGACATCATGTCATCATGCCACGTGGCACTTAGAAACAATATGTTATCATCTAATTGACGAAGAAAAGATCAACTTAACTTACGAGAACTAATAAAATCTTATAAGATCACTAATTTGAAGAGCTGATTATCTTTCACAGACAAATTTGAATATTAATCTATAGAAAGACATATAAAAAACATGATTAAATTTTCCATTTAGAGTGAAATTTGATCTCTTACATGCTCTAAAAAATTGATATGATGATGAAACAGGTTTTCTATAAAGAAAGGCGTAATGGATATTATGGAGTTGCAGCATATATTCTAGGAAACTTCCTATCATCTTTCCCATTCTTGGTTGCAATTGCTTTAACTACAAGCACCATCACATACAACATGGTCAAATTCAGGCCAGGTGTCATTCACTTTGTGTTCTTCGCTCTCAACATCTATGGTTGCATCTCTGTCATTGAGAGCCTCATGATGGTTGTAGCTTCACTTGTTCCAAATTTCCTTATGGGAATAATCACAGGAGCTGGAATAATTGTAAGCAACAAACAAATTACATAGTAAAAAATTATGATATTTGAAAAAATGAAAATTGAATAGCAAAAAAGGAAATTCCAATGATGAATTGTTGGTGGTTGTGTTGATGCAGGGAATCATGATGATGACCTCTGGATTCTTCAGGTTGCTATCTGATCTTCCAAAGCCAGTTTGGCGCTACCCAATTTCATATATCAGTTATGGTTCATGGGCAATTCAGGCAATTTCCTTTCTCATTCTCATTTCTCAATATTTAATATTGTACCCTATTTGTACAAATTATGAATTTAATTTTGATGCACTCTCAGTGTAAAGATGTTTTACACGTGTATCTAATTATGTAATGCTGCATCATAAAAAATAACTTTCTTTTTCATTTATTCATGATTAATCATCCAAAATAGCGTATATACAGTGCATCAAAATTAAACTCAAGTAGTATTGCGAGTTGATCTAAATTCTATATTCCTCACATAGGATTAAAACCTGGATACAACCCTGCCAGTTGATCTAACTCTCAGCTATATATATTTGTTTATGTAGCATGTAACAATTAATATATACTGTTGAAATGCAGGGTGCATACAAGAATGACTTGCTTGGGCTTGAGTTTGATCCTATGATACCTGGTGACCCAAAATTGACAGGAAAATATGTGATAACACACATGTTGGGAATTGAATTAAACCATTCAAAATGGTGGGACTTAGCAGCACTAATATTGATCCTCATAGCGTATAGGCTTTTGTTCTTCACCATACTCAAGCTGAAGGAAAGAGCCTCTCCAGTATTCAAAAACCTTTATGCAAAGAGAACCTTACATCAGCTTGAAAAGAGACCTTCATTCAGAAAAATGGGATCTTTCCCTTCCCTGAGGCATCAACCACTCCACTCTTTGTCTTCTCAAGAGGGTCTTAATTCTCCACTCCATTAGACACTACACATACACAACCAAGACTTCATTTTATCATATATATCATATATCATATCAATTTCTCTGCTGGATTTTCATCTCGGCTTGCCTTAATTAATTATTAACATGTATACCAAATTTCAGTTTCAATTGTTCTACCAGTTTATCTGTATAGAGGAAATTATTAATGTTTCCAATTTCCACAATGAATGAACCACTTCAATTAAGCTTACAACCATAGACAATTTGGACATTGTGAGGATTTCTACCAGAACATATATGACCCAAAAACAATTGTAATAATAAAAAAAAGTGTAATAATAATAGTTTAGTAGTTAAACTTAAACAAGTGTCTCATTGAACTCACAAATGCCCCGTGAATTTCTTTTTTGTTTTTTTACCAAAGATACTAAAGGGAGAGGTTCGAACTCATTGAACTCACAAATGCGCCGTGAATTTCTTTTTTTTTCTTTTACCAAAAATACTAAAAGGAGAGGTTCGAACTCAAGATTTCTTTTTGGGAGAAGGGGCAAAGTTGGCAAATGCGCCATGAACTTATATGCATATATATTCATACTAAACACTTATTGATAAACTACTTTTATTCATTGGTAAATATTTCACAATGTTTGCAGTTCAATTTGTGCATGAATAATTTATTACTTATAGGCAGGTCGGTATTTTTGTTTCTGCTTTCAAATTTTAAAGTTGAATAATGCTACGGAATCATCCAAAATTTATATGAGTCATCATCTGTAATTCATATATCTAATATTAAGTTATTATTCAAAATTTATATGAGTTATCATAATATATCTAATATTAAGTTATTATTCAAAATTTATATGAGTTATCATCTGTAACTATTGTTGACTTGCCCATAATATGTTGGTTCCCTACTCCTTTCCTTATTTTTACCTTATTTTTTTCGGAATTTTCAGTGTTTAAATAGAGATCAGGATTCGGCTATTTTTTTTTTTTGGCAGGACCAAAACCAGTTTTTATGTCAGCCATCTTTTTAATTTGGGCTAGCTATAGCTAATTTAGATGGATTTTTGGCAAGGTATAATAGGTATGAT